>CAJPVJ010001005.1:0-18743 GCA_905397405.1 Oppiella nova
AATGGTGCGTTTGATTAAAAGTATATTCATATTATATTATCGGATATATAGCGGAGATTTCATATATTTATTTTCAAATCTTTATTACACTTTTACTTTCAAAAATACAAATCATATATTTTACTGAAAATGTTATTAATTGTAAGTTATTTAAGTTTGTATTATAGTATAAAATGCTTTTTCTACTTATTCTCTATTGAATAAAGTTTCAGAACAAACAATATTTCAATTATTTGTTTCCTATTTATTGATTGAAAATATTTTAATCCAAATTTTTAGTCCTCTATATATCTTAAAGGAGAAAGGTTTGATATATGAAAGTAATTGATATAAAGTTATGAAAAGCAATCAAATATTGAATTATAATTACAATAAAAGCTTATGAAGAGAATGAAGAGAAAGTGAGACAACAGTGAAAACGATGCGAAGGCAACCAAAACCAGTGATAAATCACTCGAAGCCTGTCTTCTCAAACCATTCAATCAATTCACGTATTATATCACAAATTTAGTCAATACTACCAAACCATACATCAAACTCTACTTCTTTTCCCACTTTTCATATCCTCCGTTAAAAGCAAACATTACGAAAAACGTTAAGTTAAATGAGACTATGATTTAAATTCATTATAAGTTAGTATACCAAGTAATTAAAGGTATATAAATATTTTGCACAGATTTTTCATGCAATTACTAAATTATAAATTAGCAGTAATTCTACAAAATTAGAAAATTGTTTTCAATTTTCAACGGTTTTCTCTTATTTTTCAGATCCGCCCGAAATAAACATTAGTCTCATTTTGGATGATAATTTTGGGCGAAAACTTTGTTCAAATTTTATTATAAATTAATGTAATAATAGAAAAGCATTTGAATGATTTGAATAGAAAGCAATTGTATTTGTATTCAATTCTGTACTACACTATACTCTAAATAATGATTTCGCTTATAAAATAACACAATCAGAGTTTGCTTTCTATAGTTTCACACAAAATCAATGCCTTTTGAGTTGCTGTTAATCTTTTTAATTGAGATCCAATGAATGGGAATATTCATGATTGTGTTCATATAATTAAAACGTTTGCATTTAACGATTGTCTCATTTCACTTAACTGTAATGTAAACTATAGTCAGAGTGCCTTAAAACAAATTACTTGTCAAAGTATCAGCAGAAAGTTGAGACAAAATTTCTATATTTTTCATTTTGTCTCCAATTTCCATTCAATACTAAATTCGCAGCAATTTTTCAATATATTAGCCAGTTCATTCAGTACAGGCCTGCATTCATTCATTTTGAAACTTACGAATTAATCGATAAGAAAACTGCCTTTATATAAAAAATTTACATAAAAATATATAATCAAACAAAACTATAGTCTATAAATTGAATTCTAGTAAATGATTTTCAAATAAATGGGCATTTATTTAAACGTTTCGGTGTACCTGTAATACTGTAGGCATTAGTTTACAGAATTTCAATCATACTTTTTATTGTGAAATTAAATGTATAAATGTATGGAAAGTGAGTGATTGAGTGACTGGTGAATGACCACAAACTCATACACTCTTTACTCCCTTATCAATGACTGCAGAGATGACCATAAGATAGTGTTTTATGTTATTGTTATGTAAACGTAAATTAATAAAATAAAATAAAATAAATTATTATTATAACAACAGTGATATTATTTGTATTGATTTTACTGTTATATTGAACTTGACATGAAATTCAATGACTTTAAGACTTTTAACAATTGATGCATTATTTATAAAATGAAATCAATACTGTATGACAAATAGCTATAGAATATGAACACAGCTCTCACTAAAGTAATCAATGATATCTTAATTGTTATCTTATTTCTCTATAGAGTAATAAAATTTCTTATTATTCAATACTGCTTATTAAATGTAGATTCAGATGTAGTCCTCTACAGTATTTTATTCTCGGAAGCTTAACAAATATTGAATGAAAGAATCTTAATTAAATTCAGTCAATAATAAGCTATACAGTATGAGTCATCTTAGTTTTGCATTTCTATAGAAATTATGAAAATTGTGACTCATATTTTAGAATCAATTTTTTACATTATCAAGTTATTTAATAGTTTATAGATTTTTAAAAATTCTTGTCAGGGATATTCAAAAACCATTTAAAATTGAATATATGGCATTCAACGAAATGCAATAACAGAAATAAATTAGTTAACAATTAACAGTATAAATAATACAACATTTGACGGAAATAAGTGAATTCATTGTTATTCCGACAGAATATAATTGCAATAAGTATGGCATTAATATTGAACAGTTAGACTTTAGACATAAACACTAATTGAATTAGTGCTCAAACAGTTAGTCTCGATTCACTTGCAGTCACATCAGTTGAGTGAATAAATTATGAATTTAAATCAATTGAAAAAATCAGCCTTTTATAAGCCTTTATTCAAAAAAGTATATTTACAAATGAATTTAATAAAAGCACCGGATTTCTCATAATATAACAAAAATGATTGGTTTCAAATTTCAATATAAATTATATTCAGTAATTCCTAAGTCTTTATAAGTGTATTGATTATCAATTAAATCAAATGAATGAATAGCTGAGAATTAATTTAATTAAACATCAAAATAATTACAATATGTAAAATAAATATAACTTTTTATATGAATTATTAATGAGATTCCAATTGTTTGACAACATATGCAATGTTAATGATCCCATAAGACATCAATTAAGTAATTATTTATTTAAGACTTTTGGACATAAGTTAAGGCATAAGCAAACCCTTAATAAAAGCCCAGAAGTGTGACAACGCTTGTTGTTGGACCTGTGCTTGAGATGTGGACTGTCCCTCGATATCAAGTAGATCTCGAGGTAATTTGGATTTCAGTGAAGTCTGAAGTTTTTGCCAAAATGTTTGCTTATTTTTAAAATCTTTGCCAAATTGAATGAAATCATTAGAAACGGCGTAAAAGTGGGCCAAAAGTCGCTATAAATACAAATGAGAAACAGTTTAATATTTAAGTGAATCAATCATTTTTAAGATACAAACCATTTCTAAGAGTAAGTCTTGTGTGAGGAATGAATCCCTGGATACGGTATAAGTCATTTGCATTGGTTTTCCATATTCATTGGGCCGGTATTCTGGGGGAGGCATAACCCAATAGACCTGGAAAGTGGCGGACAGACCGTCGTTATACTCATAAAAAGGCGCACAAATGAGTCCAACACATGGCGTATACGAGGAATCGCTTTCGCCTTTCATTGCGATCTGATATTCCATTTGGCTGTCGATGTCCTTAATGGTCGGCTGGGGAACTGCTTTCGGGTGACTATGGGGTGACGTGTGAAATAAATCTCAATTAGTGGTCAACACAACAAATAATGCATTCAACAGATACTGTACCTGTGGTACCAACCAATCAGATTCAAGTGTCTCCTCTCCAAGGCCTGTTTGATCTCCTCCTCGACCATCGCTGAGTTGTCTCTGTCGGTGAGTTTGCTTCTGCAGGGAAACGCCTGAACTATAGCCAAGTTATGGGCGCCGACATCCCAATTGCCCGCTAAATAGCCAACTACTTCACGGTTTGTGAGATGACAGTGAAAGTCAATGAGAAGTAAAGCATTGGTCGATATGGTGATAGTGAACGGCTGGATCCGATCCAATGCTGAGAACGGCTGACACTTCACCATCACATTCGTCGGCCGGTCATCCGATCGGTTGCCCAGAAGTTTATGGTCGACAACATTCACGTCCTTAAGTGTCTTATTTCCATACTTCTCGATGTCCACCGATTCGTTCAAATATAGCCCACTCTTGGAACAGATGCCAGACTTGACGTCCAAATGGCTCGAAGTAATGTCCGAGTCTTTATTTCCGGCCATTTTCTTCTGCTTCCGATACCACCGAAGTTTATAAGAGTCGAGACGTTTGCCGTCGTATCTGATGGTAGACCAGGCGCTGCCCAGTTTGGCGTCACCGCTGACCAGCTTTCGGCAGTGGTTTACCCACGAGGAAGGGCTCACAAACACCTGCTTTGTCTCTGTCAGCCGAATGGATCCGTTGGGCAACAGGTCTGCCATAAACTTAGCGCCCTTTCGTGCAAATCATGGCAACCGTTAGGTGATAATCAATGCACTAATCTCTTCACACATACCATGTATTCAATAGAAAGTGATCCGTCCTTCGGCTCCAGTATCTTGTCGTTGACTAATGTCTTGAGACTACAGGGCATACCATTGAGTGGCTTGCGTCCCACGTGTGACACAGACATCGACTGATTGTCGCTGTTGTCGGACGTCATCTGTTGATTGTCTCCATTGGTGGACATCTCTTCGTCCTCCTCCTCGCCGTTTGTGTCGTTTTCGTCGATTTCGCTCTTTTGCTCTGAAGAAGACACCATTCATGTCATGTCATCGTCTCAATCACTTCCAACCCATATATTTACCCATAATTTCGGTGATTATACGGATTCAGTGTCCGATTAAGTGGTGATCAATGGGATGAAGACATGAATTGATGGCAAACTTATTGTCAATCCTTTTGTTTTCATTAATATTTGAAAATTTGTGTAAAACTTGTCATAAATTACGGCAACATTTGACTGGAAATGCATTTGAGGGTCAATGCAGTGGATGTCTGTGCAGTCTATTGTGTACCCCATTTGACAACCCGTTCACATTCACTACATTCCACACACCCTTCCCTCCAATGAGTGACACGTTATTTGTGGAGTGAATTCATTGACTCAACCCATTGCCCATTGAATGAGTGGTTATTGTCTGGAGATATCACCGCAAGCGAGACAATGGACTTAAAGCCCGATTACTCGGCGTTGGCCACAGATCTGGAGCGCCAGGAGTTGCAGTCAATGGGAGGGATGGCATCGCCGCAGATCTACGGACAGCTTCTGGCCATCTATTTGCTGTGCAATGATCTGTAAGTGTGGTCTCTTGTCATGTCTTGGAGCCCATCTCACAATCATTGGATCAATTGAATGCATGTTTAGAGCGAACGCTAAGTTGTTGTGGAAGAGGATCCCGACGACTGTCAAGACAGAGAACCCCGAGTTGTCTCACATTTGGGACATTGGACTCAAGCTGTGGAACCGGGATTTGCCGGCAATCTATCCATTGCTGTCCACTTACGAGTGGCCCAACCATCTCAAGAATGTCATGAAGTATATCGGCGGTCAGTGTCTTGTGTTTGACCCACAAATGAACACTTTTTTATCATATGTTTGTCTCTTTTACCTCTTTAGAGACCACTCGTAAGAGAGCATTGAATCTGATCTCAAAGGGCTTCACATCAATCAGTTTGGATGAAGTGATTCATTACATCGGACTCACCGAAGACCAGACCATCGAAACCATACAAAGTCTCGGCTGGACTTTGGATACGACGACCCGTTTCGTGAAGCCATCCAAACCATCCATTAATAGCGAAGAGTTGTCTTCGAGTGAAGAACAGTTGGGAAAACTCACAGAATATGTGGCTTTCCTTGAGAATTGATCCCTCGCTTAAAGACTCATTAGATTTATAAATGATTTCTGTATTTATGAGACAATTGTCTGCTTTTCTAAAAATGTTTCAATTGATTATATTTTGATTACATATTAAACCATAAATTAATAACAGTTACAATTTATCTCTACTATATGCTAAATATTAAATTATTATTTAACTTAAGGCCTCTTAAGAGGGACTACATGTCCCCGAACATTAAGAGGGACTACATGTCCCCGAACACAGTTTGACGGCTGTTCGGGTCAACATTTGAACCGTTTGTTTTAAAAACATTAAATTATTTTCATTCAAATGTGTTGTATTGTCACATGAGATGTGATAACAGTCTCTCATATAGCCCCTGAACGGACCTACAGTTAAACATTGAGAATAATTATGAATTATCTTATACTGATTGTACCATTTTATAAGATATATGATTATATGCTATACCGGTGTCTGTGAGGAGGACTGCCTTAAGTGTATCGTTATATAAAGAGTTGTTGTGATACCAGAACATCATGTGATCGCTTCTCAAGAGATTTGCGTGATTTGAGAGAGTCTTGAAGTCAGGAATCGTTGAATTCAATGAATTGATTTTCAATTCACTTATTTTATACACAGTTTGTCTCGACTCTAATTCCCAAAAGGTTTTGATGTTATTTCTGAGGTTATCTTCAATTTGATTGCGATATATTAGGGCTAAGAAATCGCCGACAAATTTGTTGTCTTTTATCTGTCGACTCCATTGCGGCAGAGCCTCAACAGTGATGGTAAAGACACAAAGAATTAATCAGTTAATGAATCAATTGCTCTTTAATGTTACGACAGCACAGACTCATTGAAAACTTGATATAAAATTCTTACTCTATGGATGTCATAAGGAATGTCTTGAGAACCAATTGTATGATTAAAATTTAAAATGGTGTCCAGAATGATGGCGCCCTCAAATTGGGCTCTTTTGGACATAAGTTCTTTTGGTATCAGATATTCGTTGACAAATGCTTTGCTTCCTAGCGCTCCCTAAGGAATACCAAGATGCTTTAATCATTAAATAATAGTAATTTATATTAATATAAAGAATATACATATTCTTCTAAATCCAAGGCCACAAACATCAGTGTATATGTGAGCCGACAGTTATTAATGTTAATTAAACGGATTATCTCGAGGAGTGCACTCACACCGGAACCGTTATCATTGACACCACCGGTGTTGTCAACGGTATCATAATGTGCGCCAATGAGTAGAATTTTATCAAAAGAACTCGATCTATATATACCCGGGTATATGCCTATAATGTTGAGTCCTTCTAATTGCTAAATAAATAAAATGAAATTAAACTTTTTAAAAAATTATTAATTATTTAAAAGCACATACTTGTGAGGAATCGATAGTATGTGTTGTAAACTTTTGTGTGGATGTTATCAAATTGTTTTCATTGAATATATTGAAGATCTGGTGCTGAATATCAAGTTTGGCGGACGGGTTACTTAATCCATTGCGAGGCAAATACAAAAGTAATTCAATATTCCTCTTAAGTCTATTGATGTCAGCGGTTGGTGTAAACAAATTATCCCAATTTGGCAATTGTGGCAAATCTGCACTTATATTCACTTCACTTAAATGTGAGCTCTTATTCTTGGTCTCCACTCCAACCAAAGGAATTTCAGCAAAATTTTGTTCAAAACTTGGTTTGTATTCAAACTTATTATTTGCTTCATAATCGACACGAGAAAACCCGTGGAGAATATCTCTCTTATTTAGTTTAATATGATTTGAACGAATGGCTATATTTTTATTCAAGACACTTTGAAAACGACGAGAAAGTGATGAACTTTTTGCACATAATAATAAATTCTCTATAATCGGCAAATATGACAATAAATATAAGCAGAAAGTAATGATGAATATGTTTTTCATATTTCAAAAGTTTTTAATTAGAACATTCAATTTGTCAAATAGTTTTCAAAACTCACAAAACATCATATAGTTGATAAAAATGTCAAATTTTTAGGAATGAATTAATTGGCCTCAAAATATTTGCTAAACTTGTTATTTAACTTACAATTATTTCAAATCTAATACTGTATTACAAATAATGTGTTTCATGACATACAATTAATAAAAATGTCAAATTTTTAGGAATGAATTAATTGGCCTCAAAATATTTGCTAAACTTGTTATTTAACTTACAATTATTTCAAATCTAATACTGTATTACAAATAATGTGTTTCATGACATACAATTCAAATGAATGTTTGCATCCTTTATATGAAAAAGGGGTCAAAATACTAAATCTTAACTAATCTATTAAATATTGTTTTAATAAATAGTTCACAAGAAAAAGAAAATCAAGAAAACTTTAATATTTTTTATTAGCTTTATAAATAAACTATAAGTCATATATAGTGGCACTGTTTTCATTTTATTATAAAATTATAACGAATAGAGATATTTGAGTCAAATTTGATGGACATGTAAATAGTATAGTATTGAATCATTTCTTGTGTCTAATTGGTTGATACAACCCATTGGTTCCGATATCTTTAAGAACTCTTCGGACCCCTGCCATCAAAGTCTGTGCACTCTTTTCTGCGAAAGAAAAACTAATTTTTCTCCAAATTCTTGTGAATTTTTTGGTTGTTTTAGATGTGATCGATGTCTTAAAGTAAGCTTTTCTACAAATAGTCCAAAACTTTTCAATAGGTCTGGCCTGTGGACAGTTAGGTGGGTTATGGTCTTTGGGTACAAATGCAATGTTATTGCTGTTTAAGGCAATATTCTTATAGAAATGCACAACTCTTTCTGCTATGACTTGTCTTTAAGACAAATTATTTGCCATATAATTGATAATTAAGACATAAATTGGGATCAATTCTTGAAGTTCAATAAAAAAGCTATAAATTGAACCGAATTCCGGTAACAATTGCGCGGTATATACGGCGCGAGACGACCCCCAAAACAGTGCCATTATATATGACTTAAACTATATGTAAGTTCATAAAATATGTTTACTGTATATAATACATTGTTATATAATATATAACACATCAATTACATTAAAAATTGTTACATTCATTAACTTGTAATAAGTTACAATTATTTAATAAGCTTTAATATAAGATTCTGTTAAATATTGTTTAAATATTCTTGTTTAAAACTTTTACATCATTAACAAATATGATACCACTTCCTAATCTTAAATCTTATCTAACTTTCAATCAATTATATATATATATGTATATAATATGACTATTTGTTGATTTTGTATAAAATTGATTAATATTGGAGTCATTTATATTTAAACCTGGCTAACTTTATACCCAATATCCACAAGAATTGTCAGAATAATGATCAGAAGTTCAGTCTAACAATGGTTTGCATGTGAAGTGAATGTATGCTTACGTCAGACCAGTGCTGACCTCTATTGAGACACTTGTGGCACAACTCATGCAATCATTCAGTGAAACAGTCCATCAAATTGTGATCATTGAAGACAACACTGAAGACAAGAGTGGATTCAATCGATGTCTTCATCACAATTGGCGCACAATCTGAACGACAAGAAGTGGCGGTCGGAGGACATCAATGTGACCGAAGATNCATCAAATTGTGATCATTGAAGACAACACTGAAGACAAGAGTGGATTCAATCGATGTCTTCATCACAATTGGCGCACAATCTGAACGACAAGAAGTGGCGGTCGGAGGACATCAATGTGACCGAAGATGACGAGTCGTTCGTGACGTTCAAATCACTGAATCTTCGCGAGAATGTGTTGTCAGGTCTGGAGGCGAACGGATTCGTGCGGTTGTCTGCCATCCAATTGCATGCCATACCTCTGGGTCGCTGTGGTCTCGATCTGATCCTGCAGTCCAAGTCGGGCACCGGCAAGACCTGTGTGTTTGTGGTGATAGCGTTGGAACTGTTGGAAGCGTTTGAGTCGAGCGCCATCCAAGTGCTGGTTGTGTGTCCCACGCGTGAGATCGCCGTTCAGACCAGTCATGTGATCACCTCATTGGCCGCCCACTCGACGGTCCGGTGCTGTCCAGTGATCGGCGGCACTAAACTCAAGGAAGACGTGAACCTACTGTCCAAATGTCAGGCAGTGGTCGGAACCCCCGGAAGAATCAAACAATTGATTGAATTGAATGTCTTGAAGACCAATTCAATCCGTTTACTCGTTTTGGACGAATGCGACAAACTTTTGGACCACAACTTCAGACAACAAATCGACGACATCTTCGAGTCGTTGCCGCAGAACAAGCAGACGATAGCCGTCAGCGCAACCATGACCTCAGAGTTGGCTGACTTTTTGACGCAATACATGCGGACTCCGGTCTTCGTGCGACTCAACGCCGACAATCCGGCCCTCATTGGCGTCAAGCAGTTCTACACCACCACTGATTACCATCACTTGAATCACATGAACTTCGACAACAAAATCGAGCCATTGATCGATATCCTGAAGAATGTCTCTTTCTCTCAATGTCTGGTCTTTTCTAACTATCAGACGAGGTTTGTATTGATTATCGATGTACTCAACGGATCCATTATTGTCTATGTCTTAGGGCTCGTATGCTTTGTGACAAATTGAATGCCTTGGACTGGAAGAGCACATACATCAGCGCCGAGAGGTGTCAGTCAGACCGACTCAAAGCCATCTCCAAACTCCGCAAATACAAGTGTCGAGTCCTGGTGTCCACTGATCTGACCGCTCGTGGCATTGATGTCCAGAATATCAATTTAGTCATTAATATGGACACACCGTTTGACGCCCAGACATACCTACACCGAATCGGTCGCGCCGGTAGATTTGGTTAGTTTTCAATAGGATTTACACCGTATTTATGACATGAACTCTAATGCAGTAATTGATTGGATTGCAGGCACGCGAGGCATTGCCATCACTATTGCCAGCACTGGTCGTGAGACAGAACTGTTGCAAAAGATTATCAAAGACTGCAAACTGAATGTCGAAGAGCTTAAGAAACCTATTCCTGAAGACATTTGGCTAATGGATGACTCAACTGAAGATTTTCCACTCATTGGAAATCATTTGGATTCTGGAAAGACAACCGAAGAGTTTGGAGAACTCAGTCCACTCGTGAGGCCTACTATTGTGGACAATAATTCAGACAATTCTTCGCCACAAATCAAATCCTTTGACGATATCCTTAAAGAATACAAACTGATGAAGAATTCGCGTCTAAATAAAGACAATGAAAAGAGTTGTGAACCAAATATGAACACAAATTTAGAGCTGAAAGTAAAGCCAATAAATTGTGATAATTTAGTCAATAGTTTTGTGGATAAATGTGATATCAATAGTAAAGAACTTTCTAATCTGATAACGGATTCACATAAAGAATCGATTGATAAAAGTGTGGCTCAAGAGGTGCCCACAATTGACAAGACTTGCGATGAACACAAAGAACACAATTTTAACCATTTATTTGATTGCTTCGAAGGCGACCACAATTGCCGACAATTTGTCGATTCAAATGACAACGAATTAAACTGTGATTATATCGAGTCAATGGAGCCGTCGGTGAATCTCATTGAGAATGGTTTGAATCGATGGGCGAATGCAATGTTCCCTCCCTTTGCCTCTATCAGCAATCCCTTGCAATACAACCAATGGATTGAAAGGAATAGATATTTGTGGTCTTATATGTTGAATCCCTTTCAAGCATTTCAATTCACTCTAAATGACAACCAAAACCACACCAATCGATAAATTTAATAGAATTCAATGTTTCGTATTTTTATTCATTTTCCATTAGACCTGTATTATCACTATTTTTGATATTCTAATAAATATTTATATTTTATTTGTTTGTTAACAATTATATTCTGAACCTTATTTTAATGATTTAATACTGTATATCAAACAGTTATCACTTTGCAACGAGATTATTGATTTTATGACCAAATTGACTGTTGATCATTAGAAAGTCTCTAATGTTTTAGCGATTATTCTCACATTTCTTTTAAAATTATAACTCAAGCACAATTTACTTACAAGTTAGACTTACTTGTTTCTAAAACAATATATGCCTTCCTTAAAATTCTTGAAATCCGCATTTATTTCTACTAAAATAACATATTGAATATTAAGTAGACATAATTGTCAGCTTACAGTATACTGTATCCAGTTTTCCCACTTTTATTAATTAGTAAATATATTTTATTATTTAAAATTGAAACACGGGGTTTGTATTAAATATCATTTTATTTTTTGTTTAAAATCTATTTATAAGTCATTATTCTTTGAAAACTTTGTTTTACATATTAATTATTAACATATTTTCAAATATTTGATTCAATTTGAATGATATGATTATTTAAAGTCATCTTCTCATCAAATTATAATACATTCTTAACAAATGAATCTTCAATTCAAACAAATTTGTGAAATTATATTTAATTTTATGTTAATTACTTAAAATCTATGAAATGCCCAAAGAATTGAGTATTTAATTAATTATTTACAATTTTCTATTTATATATTAACTTAATTATTATTATCATTAATATCTACACAAAAATACGTTTTGAATTTGAATGAAGTTTTCTAAACAATTGTTTTGTATTTTCCTTGATAACAGTTTCTCAATATTCGTTAACAATAGCTTTTGTTAATTAAAAAATTTTGAAACATTTATATTTGAAAACTAAGAATTAATTTTTAGTTAAAAACATTTTGGGAACTCCTTTGCATAATATAATATATATATATCTATATTATACATATATATATCAATAATAATAATATATATAAGTCTTTGATAGAGTGCTAAAATCGGTGAATAAAAATTGGTCTCAATAGTGGCTTTTAGTTTAGTTTTGAGGCATTTTTGTTGAAAAACTTTTTCTCTAAAGGACTTCTGATATCATTTACAATAAGTTTTATTTAAATTATGTTTTCATTAATAACATCACAAACATTATTATAATCACTAAAAATAATAGTCAGTGAATGTACTTTTGTCTTATTATTTGCTCGAAGTTTGCTTTCAAACTCTCAATAACTTTAATATCACTATAACTCTGATTCTGGCGTTGAATCTCCACTTCCTCTGTGTTTTTGTTCGCTTTTAATTGAATCTAAAAAATAAATTATTTTTATATGTCTTGTATTGTTTGGAGAAGTTTTCAATGTTATAAATAGACATGATACAGTACTGTATATTGTAATACAGTATTTCTATACATAACTACTATATTCGAGTACTGTATATGATATACTGGAAAATGTTTTGCAGATATGTGCATGTTAATATTAATGAGAATGAATCGCACCTTCAGCTGCTCTTTCCTGCCAATTATTTTTGTTGTCTTCGAGGCATTGAAGCCAAGGTCTATGCATTTTACTACATTTAATTACAGTCACCGGACTTCGAGACGCTAATGGAGCCGACGACGACGATCTGTCAATGTTTGCCCAAAAATAGTATACATTTGTAGCGGTGTTTTGAATTTCAAATCAATTTTCATATTCAATATACTAAACCTACTGGTAATACTAAATTTAGTATAAGTTATAGTATTATATTGTATATTCTGTCACCAAATATATTGTATATCTTATAATATACTCTATATTCTGTCACCAAATATATTGTATATCTTATAATATACTCTATATTCTGTCACCAAATGATATATTCCTTGCGTAAGAATTGCCTTAAATTGCCTTGCACCAAAAAACTCACCTTAAATTTGTTATATATTCTGTCACCAAATATATTGTATATCTTATAATATACTCTATATTCTGTCACCAAATGATATATTCCTTGCGTAAGAATTGCCTTAAATTGCCTTGCACCAAAAAACTCACCTTAAATTTGTTGAATCGGTTCCGGAATCTAATGACAGGTTATTTCGTTGAGTGCTTCGCATGGATGCCGAAGAAGATTTAATTCTCGTTTTAAGCTCTAAATGAATATCGGAATCCTTTTTATCGGTTACTTCTTGGGATCCGTTTATGTGTTTAATGACTCGATCGACGAGATCTCCACACAATTCCATTGTCGGCCCGACTATGAAGTCTATAAAACCTATTCATTCACATTGAGATCATGAGTTCAATTCATTTCACATAGGGATCCGTTTATGTGTTTAATGACTCGATCGACGAGATCTCCACACAATTCCATTGTCGGCCCGACTATGAAGTCTATAAAACCTATTCATTCACATTGAGATCATGAGTTCAATTCATTTCACATTCTGCTCTTCATTTAAAGCAAACATTCTTTAGTTTTCTCTCAAATACTCTTTATATCTCTTTATAAAGATTTCATACAACTTATTGATTGGATTATCATACTGTATAATATACAGTGTATATATAAGTACTGTGCTTATAACTAATTTTATCGCAAAAGTTTTTTTCTAACTTGTTAATCTAATTTTACTAATTAACATTTTTAAAGAATATTCTGTTCTGTAATTCTATAATACATTATCTTTAGAAAAAAAACTCAAATATTCATTTAAATAAAACTTGTTAAAAATATTTGTTTAAGTGCTTGTTTCTGACCAATAACTGAGTACGTACTTATTGAATAAGCCCTTACAAATGATATAATAGATGAATTTATTGTATGATACGAATAAAGCGGTATTAATGGTGAATAGTTGGCGAAATAGACTCTATAATAGCGCCTACCTATTTGCGACTGTGGTATTAAAGTAGTGTTGCGGTCACATAAGGGTGAATAAGGCAGTCCGAGCTCTTTCTCCATATCTCCCTAAGCAGACAGAAATTGAAGCAAAATTGTATTGATTGAATGTTTGAAAAGATAATTTCCTGTTTTTAGAGAAACAAATAATGGAAACCTGTCTAAAGAACTCTTCCATCAAAAGTTTGGTCCATTTGTAGTGAAGGTTAAAGCTTTTGCTGGGATGGCTAATGTCGGAGCTGTGCAGTAGATATGACAGCCCTTTGGATTTATCGATATTGAACTCCGTGTGTCCTAAAAGTGTTTTTAATGTTTTTATTTGCTGGAAATGCGAGGACATATCAGTCGCTAAAACCATATCAATAACTAAAGTCCGAAATTCCCTATAAAGAGATTAGAGAGAAATCTTCGCATTTATTGCTTAAAACATAAGTTATAATCAATGGTTGTCTCAGATCTAATTGAGAGAAAGGTATGGTTGGGGAATGGGCGACTGGATGGCAATCAGTGGCAATGTAGGCAATACCTGTACTCCTCTTTACTCAAATTGATGAGAATATTGGAGTCGCTCTCTCGCATCACTTTGAAGGCGGCGCTGATGTGATAGTTCTCCAGCACTGACCGATCATTATATACTAGGGTTATATCGGAACTGAAACACCGAATGGAAAGTTAGCTTAGGTTAGGTTAAGCACAAATTTGAGCTTTTTGTCAAAATCTATTTATATTCATCACTGACCCGGACATTACATGAAAATTATTGGTAGTGCCCGTGTGCTGGTAGTCGTGTATTATAGCTGCGATCAGTGTTGCAAATATTTCCAGATCTGAGAGCCATTGCTGTCAAATTGTAGACAATATTTACTACATTTATAGCACATATATATTATAGCACATAATATATTAGATGTAATAACGGTTTTAAATCGCTTTTCGCTCAAAGAATTTATATTAAAGTGCTTTTTGCAGCCTTTCGATGGCTTCCCAAATCTACAGATCTATACTTCACTTACGAAATGATAAATTGCATAAATATATAGTAAATACTATAGTATATCGTATAATATCTATACCCTCGGACTTGTTGCATAAAAGAGTTATTAGAAAACTATTTCCTTAAGGTTTTAATGTGTGTAATGTGTCTAACATTTATCATATTTTAACCATTGCTTCGACTGTAAGCACCGGAATGTCTGCTCTAATGAACAGAACAAATAAGTTTTAGAAACCGAAATGAGTTATCGATAGCAAAATTATTCACTACTTGTGTCTATAGTCTATACTGTAGTCCATATAGACTGTAATGTGATGTTTGATCAGTTTTCGCTCACTTTAATTAAGTCTTTCTATGATATGATATGAGAGAATATAATCAATAGTTACAGAATCTGTAGTACAGAATCTGTACAGTAGTGTGTGTTTGGCTCGTATTCACTATATTCTCGTTGTGTTACTTGATGTTCAGCAACAAAACATTAATTTTCTTTTATATCAATATCTCTGCTAAATGTGAATCTTATGGCTATTGACGACCACTTTCTTCCTTCTCTTTTGATAACTTCTTCCTTAATATCAGTTTATATATTAATGATTAACACTTTTGATTGCATGTGAAAAAACATAGCTTTTTATACGAGTTTAATAATTGATCAAATGTAATTACTTATTCTAAATGTCATTCTTGTAAACCCATTAAAATGAATTGAAATGAATGGCTTCTACTAAAGGATTATATTTTCTAATTATAAACGAATGATTCAATTATTAAAACCACAATAAGTAGGATACAGTCTATTGACCAGAATATTCCATACATATACTACTCTACAGTACTGTATATTGTATATTGTATACCATACCCCACACTTGCCTCTAGTACTTTTTGCTTATTATAATTATATTACATTACTTGCCTTTAACATGAGACACTATTTCGCTACATTGCTTATTATGAACAGAAAAGGTCTGTTTTGTCACAAATAACTTGTAATTAAATATAAGAATAAAATCAACAATTCACAGATTTACTACACATATTCATATATTGATTATTTTGAACACATTATTGAAAACATCAAATAATATTATCTTTATTCTGCAAAAATTCTATACTTTTGTATAAAACAAAATAAAAGTCTATTATTATATTAAAATTGAAAGCAATTATTGTCTGCAATGCAGTAAATTTAGTAATATATTTGTAAATTATTTTTCTAATGAAAGTAAATAATGTTTTGTCATTTGTTGCAATTAATTTTAAATATAATTTTTATGCATTCCATATGCCTAACATTAAAACTTTTATTGACTACAGTTTAACTACTATATGTTGTGTGACTATTTATAAAATAAAGTAATAAGTTTTGTATAATATAATATGTGAAATAATATTGAGTTAAATATTTAGAGAGAGAGAGAGAGAGAGAGAGAGAGAGAGAGAGAGAGAATGATTAATGACTTACAGCGAGTCCAGTGGCCCAAAGCGTGTAGTGGACGGTTTGAGTGACATCGGCTGCGTGTAGATTATTATGATATGGATTTGAGTATTTGGTATAACCCTGCTCCATTTGCAACAAAAAATTCTCTAAATTGGATGAAGGAATCTGTGCAACAAAACAAACAAACATTTTATTTGGAAATTGTATTTTTAGGAATATTAATAAACTATTGTAATACTAGGTTATGCTAGGTAATACAGATATGATAACTAAGTGATAAATTAGTTTTATATGAAATATTAGTCAATACTTTGAATTTATGTATTAATCCGTATCTATTAAGCAGATCAGCGCTCAGACATCGGAGCACTTGTCCCTTACAGGTGTCGTTCAGTGCGAACACATCGAAACACCACTCGTCCACTCCCTGTCCAAAACATAACATTCCGTTTAGACATAACACGGAATGAGTTCTTCATATCATTCACATCCGGCTCTACCGGACATACCTTTAAGAGCAGAGCGGCGTCGGGCGGGATATGTAGTGCTGTGGCACCGGCCAGACGTCTATATATTCTGCACCAATGGATTACAATTCAATGATTAAAGCATTTGTTCAGAGAATAAATAGAAATCAAGAATATGTGGCAAACCTGTCGACCATAATGCCAGCCCTAATGGCGTGAGCAACTGATCTGAACTTTGGTTTGTCTTCAGGACGTCTTTTTTGTGAGTTATTACTGCGAGTGAAAGTGGAGGCCAACCACTCCCTGACCTCATTTGGCACGGCATCGGGTTGTACTTCCGAGAGCTCGTCGTCCTCATCCAATAGACGCCTTCAATGCATTCAATCGTTATATTCATTGCATCAAAAACAATTCATCGCATAATACAGTACTTCACAAACATATATAAGACTTATACAAGACTTTACTTTAATGAAAACCCATCACAAAAACAATATATTAAAACATATCAATACAAAAGTGAACTTAATACGTGCCAATAGACTTAAATATGATAGTAATGTCATGCATTGAATTATATATACAGGTATATAAAGTAATTGGTTTCATAAAATAATTATAACGGCATTCCAGGTAAGTATGGTAAAGGTATATATGCAGAATATGAATGTATAAATAAATACATGTTTATGGTTTATTGAACAATAAAATATTGACCACAAAAATGAATATAAGGGTTCAATCAAAGAAATTAATCGGATTTTTTAGGTTTAGATATAATTTAAGTTTGAGAACAGTTTTATGCTTCCACTCGAAATCCCAGCAAAAGCTTTAACCTTCACTACAAATGGACCAAACTTTTGATGGAAGAGTTCTTTAGACAGGTTTCCATTATTTGTTTCTCTAAAAACAGGAAATTATCTTTTCAAACATTCAATCAATAAAACTTTGCCTCAATTTCTGTCTGCTTAGGGAGATATGGAGAAAGAGCTCGGACTGCCTTATTCACCCTTATGTGACCGCAACACTACTTTAATACCACAGTCGCAAATAGGTAGGCGCTATTATAGAGTCTATTGAGCCAACTATTCACCATTAATACCGCTTTATTCGTATCATACAATAAATTCATCTATTATATCATTTGTAAGGGCTTATTCAATAAGTACGTACTCAGTCATTGGTTACAAACAAGCACTTTAAACAAATATTTTTAACAAGTTTGATTTAAATGAATATTTCAGTTTTTTTGTAAATATAATGTATTATAGAATTACAGAACAGAATATTCTTTAAAAATGTTAATTAGTAAAATTACATTAACAAGTTAGAAAAAAACTTTTGCGATAAAATTAGTTATAAGCACAGTATGATATACAGTAGGATTATATACAGTATGATAATCCAATGAATAAGTTGTATGAAATCTTTATAAAGAGATATAAAGAGTATTTGAGAGAAAACTAAAGAATGTTTGCTTTAAATGAAGAACAGAATGAAATATATGTGAAATGAATTGAACTCATGATCTCAATGTGAATGAATAGGTTTTATAGACTTCATAGTCGGGCCGACAATGGAATTGTGTGGAGATCTCGTCGATCGAGTCATTAAACACATAAACGGATCCC
>CAJPVJ010001006.1:1519-18740 GCA_905397405.1 Oppiella nova
ACTCACCAGAAGAAGGTCTGTCCGAATATCGGGTGCAATAGACCCACGCGGGCCATACCAGAGGGGGTTTGCCCCCATTGTCTAACGTGTTGGGCGATGAGGTGTCTTTGCGACCATTCTGTGACTCCTTATTGGAATTATTTGAGTGATTATTATGAAGAGTATCTCTGGATGTGGTGCTCAAAGAGCTGATGTTAGAGCTCTCGGAATCTGATGAATGCTTTCGCTTATTAGTGAGAGAGGAGACGTCTAAAGGATGGGTACGACCGTTGTTGCGGTGCGGATGGGACTTGAGTTTGTGTTTCTCTCCGTTCGTGAGAATCGTTTTTCGGCACTCCTTCTCGTTTTTGCCGAATTCGGGCGAAAGAATGTTTTCGATGGAAAACTTGAGCGAACGTACGGCCGACTGGAGTTGGAAAGCGCCGGGAAGTGAGAGGTTGGGTGCCATGAATTGGTTGCTAAGGGGTTGAGGTTGAGGTGATAGTGAGTGATGACTCGCACTGTCCTGTAGTGGCGACTGTTGTGGCGAATCGAGTAAAGAACTCGAAGGCGAAGAACTGAATACTCGAGACGTCTGTTGGCTGAGGAGGCGTTGGGCGCCCTCTGACACCGCTTTCATGTAAAGGGCGGCGCTTTCACTGTTGTCTATGAGGCCATGGGTTGGGGAGCTGGATGTGGACGTCCGCGTGGGCTCCGGTATGGCAGCTGCCAGTGCTCTGCGCGCCGATATGTCCAGAGCCATGATATGGCTGAGGCTTTTATGCGGCTCCAGATATGGACTGAAGGCCTCGTAGTACCAAATTTTGACTGATTTCCTCTTCACGTACTTCTCTACAAAAATGGGATTTCTTTGCACTAATACTCCGGTATTAGTTCCGATCAATTGGTGGTCTTTTTATGATTAGACCACAAATACACGTATAAAACGTTATGAAAAGTCAAAATGGTTTGAATATATTGATGTGAGTTAAGCGGAAATCATAACTTCTTCGAGTGATTGTCTAATAATAAGTTAATCATTCGTTAGAAAACAACTCAATTTGAGTGTAATATTAAGGTTACAAAAGGTCTGTTCGGATGACTGTAACAAAGTTTTCAAAGCGTTGACATCACTGTTCACTGCTTTTTATAGACAGACATATTCATCTGTGGTAAGAATCGGTAGTATACGACCTACACTATCACTTGCCGTTTATACTCATAAAATAACTACGTTTGAAAAGTGAGTTATAATCGAGGTCATTACGTATGTTGTGTTGTAGTGTTATATGACCTCTTCACGTCTTACTCCGGGCGGACAGACAGCTCAGGCACCGCCCCATCCAGAGCTGTGGTGCCAACCATTAGGCACTGTGTTAGCCAAACACCAATCTATGCGAGACTACCATTACTTATGCGTACGGCTGGGAGGGGCCTATCTTATTGACACATCAGCCCAATGCACAACTGGGAGGAACTGTAGCCTGAGCTTCCACTCTTGCTTTTCCCCACTCTATCCACTCTTCCTCAACATGTTGGCCACCGACACATACACACAGCCATCCCATCCATTGACACATCAGCCCAATGCACAACTGGGAGGAACTGTAGCCTGAGCTTCCACTCTTGCTTTTCCCCACTCTATCCACTCTTCCTCAACATGTTGGCCACCGACACATACACACAGCCATCCCATCCGCACACACATCACACAACCGACCAGTTATTCAGTTATTGAATGTGCAAAATATAATGCAAACCAAACTTTCAAATAAGATATTTTAATCTCACGGCACCACTGATGCAATCATTTTTTCTGATGTTTTAGTTATAGACGCTATGCTTATGTCAGTCCTCATAGTCTATACCCGTAGTCACAGTCAGCTATAGTCTCTGACCCCATTTCTGGTCAAACAAATCAAATACAAAACTCAATTCTATTCAATGCATTCATATTCATATTCATTGATCAAACTCAATGACATTATTATGTCATCCGTGTTTGATATGGTAGTTTTGTAATTTAGTTAAAACTAAAAATGTCGCTTATTTTTTGAAAAAACAAAATTAATTTAAGTAGCGTTTACGTCAAGAGTATCTCAAACGTTATAAAACATTAATGTACTCTTGTATGGAAGATTATGAGAAAAAAGTTTTGGTGCCATAAAAGCAATATTTATGAATAACTGTTATCATATATGCAACTAATGTTTGTTTGTCTGCTCATCAAATTGGATGTTAGAAAACAAACAAAAACAACAATTTATTGATAAATTAGTGGCTATAATGGAGTGAGTGAGCTGTTCCCGGAGCATGAGGTGCTGTACCTTCACTGGCTAGAGTGGTGTTCACCCAAGTAGTGTAATAGGTTTGGTAATAATATTATGGTAATCACGATAATAAAGGCAATAATAATAGCGCTCTCTGCCGATGCCATTGTGTAGTTGTCTTAATAATATGAACATTCCTTAAGAACCTATGATAAGAGGGAACCCAAGAGTGGCTCTCCTAACAGTCTAACAGTGCATCTCCAGCACTGCGAGGAGCACTGGTATGAGAAGCCCTGAGGGAGTGGGGCTGTACTGTGATAGCGCTAAACGATCTCTTGACCCGATGCACGCCTATCGCACACCAGACCAGATGCCACACACGATGTTTCGATGTGTGGGGCCAGTACTGCATCACTACATCCATTGCCTCCACACAGCACTCGGCTATAGTTTTAACAGCGCTCGCAACCAGGCTCTCCCTCTGCCCTCTCCCTGTGCTCTCTCCCTGTACTCTCCCTGTGCTCTCTCTCTCTCTCTCTCCCTCCCTGTGCTGGCTGTGCAGAGCAGAGAGCACCCGCTTTTTTATCTGTTTGGATGCGTTGGGAGACAATTGGGAGAGCACTGGGAGTTGTTTCTCCAAAGCCTTTCCAAAGGCATATATTGTTGGGCTTTGGGCCCAACTCTATGGCAACTCATAATGAAATGAAACTAAAATAACGTATAAATATATGGTTTACGAAAAAATAGCTATTTATTTATGATTAAAGGCGGAGCTCTTCTTTCTATTAAATAAATGCAATGATTGTAAGCATTGATTATTTGCTCGCTTTTTGTCGCAAACACTTTCATCTCTCAGATAGTAAACGATTTCTCTTTCGTTTTTTGCTAATTAAAAGTAAAAGTCATTTATTGACTAATTTTCCAGAATATTGGGTCTCAGAAGGTATGTCCAAATACTGTCCGATAAATAAATAGGAATTCGTTTTGTTTAAGACATGATTTTCAAGTTTGTAAGCAATTGTATCGACACATCAATAGATGAATAGATTTGAGTTGACTTTCAATTGTAAACTATAATTGATTTCGTGTCTCCTGTTGTGACTCACCTTTGCTTACATTGACTGCTTTAAAGCACTTAAGACCACATTTGAGCGCATTTGTGGACACGATTGCCACTATTGCTAAGATAATAGCCCTGTCATAGCCATGATAGTCATGATAGTCATGATACCAGCGATTGATTCTATGGAAAGCCATCCCTTAAGCATAATTGACAATCACTGGGAACTGGAAGACGGGTTGTTGTGTTAGAGTCTGATAAAAGACGATCCCTTTACATACCATACACTGTCTCTTAGTGTCTCATTGTATGTAAACCTCTATTACAAGCCATTCATTAGCACTCTCTCCATAGCCATAGGAGAGAGCGATTTGTTTTATTACTACCAGTGCTGTACTACCAGTGCTTAGTCCTCATCCCTGGGAATTAGCCGTAGGAAATGCGACCCAAACCCCAAATAGCAGTCATTGCAGTCGTTGTCATTCTCTCCACTAATCTCTTATCACTTGTTGACCATTTATATGATACACATATCGCCGCCACTAACATCAATAGGCAATAGCAATCACATCACACGCATTCATAACACTCCCTGTCCTATCACATCCATTCACATCCATTGCCTTTGAGGACACATCCAGTTATTTATTCGCAATTCAATTATAGGTATAAAATATTGCTCTAAATTTCAATTACGGCACTATTACTGCCATAAAAATGACTCTTTCGACCACATTATCATAACTCATATTTGATTTTAAATCACCTTTTTATGGCATTCTTTAATTATAAACAAACAATTGCTTCCAATTAGTATTATTACTCAGGAAAATAATGTGGTTTGACAACAGTAATAAATTTATGTTTATTATTAAGTTAATTTATTTTTAACCTACCATACATATTATATTATAATTACTAATAAAATATAGATAATATGTGGGTATGAATTTTTTCTTTAGATATTCTCTACTATACTATTGCCCTAATGCCATATATCATTCTACTGTTATTATTTAGTAAGTTTAATAGCATTTTTATTTTTTAGTTAATTATTAATTATGGATATACTCTATATCCAATAATAGATTTGCTTTAAATTGTATATTAATAGTACAATTGCTTATATGAAATACTCCCAATTCTTAAAAACATTTAACTAATAATTAAATTAGATTATATTTAACTCCATAAAAATTATGTTCACAAAAACATGTGAACTTTATATATGAATAATACTATAAACATTCAAACTTTAATGACATAAACAAGTCTATCATTGGGTTTGACGAACCATAAAAATTGAGAATATTTTATTTGATTGTAGAAATATTTTCATGCTACAAGGATATAGTATCTATTTCTTAATAGAGAAATTTAAGGGCAATTAGAGTTAGTAGTAAACTAAATATGAATGTAATTTTATTTTATATAAGGCAAGATAGAGTTGACTTTATTCTTGAATTATTTAACACTTTCCAGGTTCAGGGCATTAATATAAATTATTTATATGTTGAGTATAAGATAAGGAATTTTTTAAAAATTCAAATTTATTTTTAATGAGAAAATCATTTGATTGAAGTGTGATTGACATTTAAATATAAGCATTGAATTATACGTTTATAGCAGGAATACAATATAATTAGATATATTTATATGGCTTTAAATTGCAATTAAAATTCCACGAGAATTAAGATGAAATGATTCTGGTATTAAACTTCCATAAGTAGACAATTAAATTATTAAATTATTATCATTAGCAGCTAATTTATCTTAGAAGTCAAAACGATTAGATTTGTATTTAGTTAAAAAACTTAGTTTGCACATAAAGAATACCTGAATATAAAGTTCAAGTACTTGTGGTTAGTATGGATAACTGCTTAACATATACAACCACTCTCTGGGTATCATCAAACTAAACACTCTATAAGAGTATCATATCGTATATAATGTAATTGTATGACAGACCACTGTAGCCATGATATTAAATAAGTTATGACTTATTAACGGATAACATATTATAGAAATTATTATTTTATTTTTTGGAAACATAAATAATTTATATAAAAATGTCCAAGTTTTATGTTTGAATAATTTTTTATCATTTAAATAACAGTTAATAATTTTAATGTAATTGCAATATAAAAAATCGAAAACATATTTTATTTTTAAATTTAATTTTTTGTTTTTGATAGCGAATACTAAATGCACACTTTTATTTATGCAAAACAACACTATTAATTCATGATTACGAAAAAATATTATACAATTTATTCATAATTTTCTAAATATAATTTAATGAATGCAATCAATAATACAGAGAATAATTTAATAATAGTAATCGTCGATTAAATAGAATCTTCAGTTTTGCTAATCTAAACATAAATCAATTTTTTGAATCAAACGTGTATTTCTTATGGACTTATATTTCAAGTTCATGAACACCAATCATACCATAACTGCTTAACATATACAACCACTCTCTGGGTATCATAAAACTAAACACTCTATAAGAGTATCATATCATATATAATGTAATTGTATGACAGAGCACTGTAGCCATGATATTAAATAAGTTATGACTTATTAACGGATAACATATTATAGAAATTATTATTTTATTTTTTGGAAACATAAATAATTTATATAAAAATGTCCGAGTTTTATGTTTGAATAATTTTTTATCATTTAAATAACAGTTAATAATTTTAATGTAATTGCAATATAAAAAGTCGAAAACATATTTTATTTTTAAATTTAATTTTTTGTTTTTGATTGCGAGATGATTTACGTGTGAAAATAAATACGTTTTGTTGTGATAATTAAGTACTAATGCTTTTTTATAATATGTTAAATAAGTATTAAAAGATTTATATTAAATTACTTACGTTAGTTATTATGTCTCTTATATTGATCCGTATTTTTGTAATTATAGCACAAAACACATTAAATCCCTTATTATTTATTCTGATTTTATTGATTTTTATTCAGAAATATATTTTATTGATATGAAATGAAAGTGAATTACCACTCACTCCAGGGAAAGCCTAATAAAAATGGCTGCAAATAAATATGGAGAATAAAAATGCTATTAAAAATTTTTTGGTTTGTTTTTCATTAAAATAAGTTATAAGAGAAAGTGTTGTAATTCATGACAAGACTTTTGAAAAATAATATAAACATTGCATTCGTTTAATTATATATTCAAAACACTTGTCATTCATTTATAAACTTATTTCTAAAAGTAAAAAATTGTTTCCAACTTCTATTACTTAATAAACATATATTATTTGAATGAATATTTTAGTAACAAAATAATAACGAGATGCGCGGACTAATGAACAATTATTCATATATTTATATTTTCAAAAGATTTGACATTATATTAATGATTGTATTTCTTTCTAATAGAAAATAGTAACTAAACAAACGCTCGGAAACTATTAATCACAAGCACTTAGTTTTATCTCAACTCTACCGACTCTTTTCTCCCTTTCCCTTTGCTTTGCTTTAGTTTTTTGCTTTCAGTTAACAAATTATATTTTTCGACTCCAAATATCTTTCAATAGAAACACTGAATGCAATGAATTTCATATAACAACACAAAATATATTACAAAAACAGAAGTTTTGCTTTTATGAAAATACATTACATTAGACATCATTACCGGCACTAACTTTTGAGGCATGAAATGCAAATACATTTTACTTTTTTTATAACAAAAACTCAATTTATTGTACGAAAAGATGTTAATTGAGAAAAAGATTTAAAATTTTTATTTTCAATTCAATAATTTCTCAAAAGGCTATGATTTAGGAAAGTTTTTACATAAAGAAAAGTTTTTGTGAATATTTAAAAACTCATAAATCAGAGTCAGAGTAGTTATTAGTGAATAAATAAATGAAAGCGTTGTTCACAACGAGAGGTATGTTATGTTTGAATGACTTATTCTGTAGTAATATTTTGTTGTTGTGTTATGACTGAAGTTTTGTAATACATTTTGATATTACATTTTTAATGGGTTCGATGGGAAGAGAGCACATGTGTGGACACATTATTAGTGAGAGTATCTAATATTCTCACATTTACTGCCATACAAGTGCTCGTCAGACACTCTTTTCATAGTATTTTTTGTAGACTTTTTTCTGTACACACCTTACACTTTGATTCAATTCCCCTCCAATATATCGCACATAACTCCCTCGCAAATAGTATTTTCTCATTCAATTCGTGCGAATTCATACACATTCGCCAGAAATGTAATAATTTTTTGTGACGGCAGAGCAGGCAAAGTATTAGCAGGGAAAGTATTAGCAGGCAAAGTATTGGTCAAAGACTGAGATGAGATGTGCAACGATTGAGATGAGAATATAGTAGTATTTATTTGCAAATCAATGGTCGGGGCAATGGTTGGCAGATGTGAAATACATAAAACCTCATTAGACCACATATAGTGAAAAGACAGGTCACTCAAAGTCTTACAGCTATTGAATGGTTTACTTATTTGATTGGAAGCACTTCTTTCTTCAGACAACGTTTATTCATAGATTTGTAGGATTCGTGTCTCAGGAAGAATGCAAATCGTATGCAAAGCACCCAAACTATACGTTATGTTATGTTCAAAGCATATCTATTTCACAACTGTTGGGCGCTATTCATGGCATTCATGTTGAGTCTTTTCTGGACTCCACATAATATAATACAGAATAATATAATAATACCAGTGCTTTAGTAAAGTTGATACCTCTTCCTATTGTGTTTTGCTATGCTTTCTATGGCTGCAAACATTTATTTTGACGCTTCTCTTTATTAGAGGCACTGGGAGAGCATAACATTGGCAGCACAGACAGCACTGGCAGAGGCACAGGCAGATGGTCGGCAATCCTGTGTTCCCAACGCTAACTCTCTTTCAAACTTATTTAAGTGTCTCTCAGTTTTCGTGCAAAATTCGCTCTTATTATCAATAGATCTTCTATTATATTGTATTATGTCTTCCCTTTTGCGAACAAACTCTGATCAGTTTATGCCTAAGAAAGCGATAGATATATACATACGTATGGAATATAAGCTATTCTGACATCAACTCTATGTTATGACTAATATAAATGAGAGGCACCTAAACCTACTTGAGAGCAAATTGGCAGTCAGTTTGTGAGTCGGGATGCGAATCACCCATATATGGAGACCACCCAAGAGAGAGAGAGAGAGAGAGAGAGAGAATTATAAAGCCGAATGCAAATTGTAATTATTATTAAATGTAAAGAAAAACATTGGATGATTGGAGGTCTAAATTTTTCATTGCCTATAATCGCATTTCGTGCGCCTCTCTCTCTCTCTCTCTCTCTAATTGCAGTAAACTTTAAGAAAATAAAGTTCTATTGGTTTGTTTATTAGAGCCAGTGGCAATAGTGGCAATGTCTGGTATGGCAGCACATGCACATATTAAACTATTCTGGATGATATTGGCATTGATCACCTGCTGAGGTTGTTCGCACTGTTATTAAATGAGATATACCTTAATTAACTGAATGCAACACAACAAGCACAGCTCAAAGCTTACTTCATATCATAACTTAATAGCAACACAAACCCAAAATAGCTCTATATTTCTATATCTCTATATGTTTTTTGTTGGTGTGGTTTATTTGAGAGGCACCTAAACTCTCAACTCAACTAAAGGTAATTTTTATGTTATGTTATGCAAAACACCGATGGATGCAATACAACCGCACCTCTCTTTCATACCGGTGCTCGCATTGGATGGAAGGCAACCCATAACTAAATAATGATATCCTCATATCGAAAGCCATGTTATTTTCTATTACAGATGTGTTTATTGCTTTAGATATGAGTTATTTATTGCTAAATAAAATTATTATTTTCTTTCTTTAATTATTTCTTCTTCTCATTGAGACCTTACAAATGAAACCACTTTTGTTTATTACCATATTATGTACTGTATTATGTACTGTATTATGTTATAATATTTTAAATTACAAATAAGTAAATAAATTTGATACTCTTATCTAAATTGAGATTATTTTGTTAGAATAAATTGAGTAATACATGTTCATAAACAAAAATGTGAATATATTAACAAACTTATTATTAAATGGAAATATTTTTTCAGTTTTCTTATATTTGAAAATATAATAATGATTTAAATAAACTTTATTTTAAAAATTAAGAAATCCTACTAAAAATATTTAACTAAAACTTAATATTTTTAATAATTTTTTCATAGAAGCGATAAATTATATACATTTGGTTAACAACTCAATCGAGAATTTTTATGGAAACTTGAATTTTAAGATACCCATGACTTGAAAATTCACTTATTATTGCTTATTAACGGCATATAATGCAGAGAATCTATGATATAAATTTATTTTTAATATAAATTTGTTGATTTGCTTCAACGCGAAACTAATTTATAAAATATATACAATAAAAGATTAGTTTTTTATATAAAAATACCATTCTATAGAATAAATGAATAGTTTTTCAGTAACAAAATGATTACAAATAATAGACTAAACATTGCTTAGAAACGAGAGCCTCGGCTCAACTGAACAGTGAGTGCCTATGGATGCAGTGTTTTGTATTAGTTTCACAATTTATGAATTAAAAACTATGAGCTCATTGTGTGATGAGAATCGGTGGAAATTTTGCCGCTAAATTAAGCCACCCTTACGTGTGATGCGTTTACACACTTTTTGACGTTTTTTGTGTGTATCTCACACTCCTCTCGCTCTCCTACCCCTCCTGCCCCTCCTGCCCCTCCTGCTCCTCATATTCTCAGTGAGTATATTTTCCGGCAGCTTACCTTACCGAGGAATGCTGAAGGAGTCGATGGGAGAGAAGGGAAGTGAAAGGAACCGGTGAAACATGGGTTAGAGAGGGAATAATTAAATGTATGGCCAGTTGTGTAGAGATGTGTGTATAATAATAGCGTATATATTGTGCTCACAATTCGTACTTTATTTATATATAAGTCAGAAGCGATCACTTATGCGTATAATTCTGATATCAAAGTTGACGTAAAGCCGGGCTGGTATTAGGATGGCATGAGTGCAACATCCCTGTGCTTTGTATGGCATCTCTATATTGTGTTCAGCATTCACTGACTTTTCATTCATATAAGAGATGGTAAGGCGTAAGGCATACATGCATTGGCTTTGATTTTTCTCAACTTTTTTCTCTGTAAAGACTATCAATGACTGCAAAAATATTTACAGCTCTATGAAGGGATAGAGTGTATGAGTGAATAAACACTGGCTGTGCACTTGGGCTGATGTAAGAAATTATTAAAATAATGTTATGAATCGTAACAAATCTATTTCTGCATCAAAAGAGATGACTAGAAAATTGAATCATTTGTTTGTTATAAATAGTGAGCAAAGAATTTGATCAGCAGTTGTGAACTGCTAGTGAAGCAAATATGTGAATAAATGGACTTAATTATAGATTTAGTTATAACTATTGGTACAGAAGTTAAGTTATATTCATGAATCCATGGCATAAGAGTGTCGGAGAGAGAGAGAGAGACTGAGAGAGAGAGAGAGAGAGAGAGAGAGAGAGAGAGAGAGAGAGCACCCAAAGCTCTTTCACGGCATAAGACAGTTACTGATGTGTTGTGCCTATTGTGACCTTCCATTTGAATTTTGTATCTGAAATTGAAAACTAACTGAGACTGAGGACTGAGTTGATGCCTGCGGCCACTTGTATAGCACTGATCGCTGTTATAAACCATAGAACCATAGAATTTGTTGCCCTTTCATGTCGGACATGGATGGCATGGATGGCACCCAACGCTCACACATCTCCATAAATCTCTCCAATTGTTTGCTGGAAATAATTTTCGTTACTTTTATTATTACTTCGATTCAAACCTAAAACACAGCAAACATTCAAACATTTCTACTTATTGTGGAAATGAAAACAAATTTTATATCAAATGATAATGACTTAGAAATTTAAATTAAAGCCAAGTCTTGAGTTATTTTTTGTTGGGTAATAAGCAAAAGCAAAAGTTGGTGTTCGGGAGGCCATCATTAAAGGGATAGTGTGTGTGATGGTAGTGGAGGGGCTGGCGGTGGGGGAGAAGCAAAAGTGCTTTAGAAACGGAACTCATTCTCTTCGGCAATAGAGTCGGCAGTTTGTGCTGAATATAAAGCAACACAACATAGCTTTGGGTGCAATGATGGGCGATGTGATGGTCGATGTGATGGGCGCTTAGTTTCTTGGTTTTGTTGGCCCATCACTTGCGCCCCAATACCTGAAGGCGATATCTGTTGTAAGCGGTCGTCCCATTATGGGTGTCCTGTGTTTGCTTGTATGCCATGTATTACTTGTATTATAAGTATTTGTTTGCTATTTATTTCTATGCATTATAGGGTGGATTGCCATACATTGGAAGATATTATGTACACATAATAAGATACATAATATGTACATGTTATGTACTCGTGTAAATGGTATGTATGTACTTTAGGGCGGTGATATCTCTTTTGACAGTTTAAAGACTAATAAAAGTTATAAAAAGTAACACAAGTCTTAAAAATATTTTTCAATATCAAAACTATAATTTTAATTAATTTTATTTGATTAAAAATGAGTAAAATTAAATCAAATTCATGTGTTTAGGAGACTTTTCTCAAAAAGAATGACAAGAATTATTGCAATCGTTACAACAAAAATATCAAAAACTGAGCTGGTTTGAAAATTAAACTTGCTAAACATTTGTCTTCAAATAAGAACTAATCTAAAAATAAGTTAAATTATTCATACTATATTTAATTATAAATGATAATAAATACGGATAAAACTTTTTATGTACTTATTATGTGATATATGTAACATATTATGTACTATAATACATGCCGGAAAAAATATCATGTATTATATCCACCCTAATGCATTATATGTTTGTGTCTCCTATTGAATATTTATTCGACAATCTATTGGCAAACCATAGGACATGTATAACATGTATTTCATTGTGACATTCCATACAACAACACAAATACTTTATATCGAAATAGACAAACCGTTTTGAGCCCCAATACCTGAAGGCGATATCTGTTGTAAGCGGTCGTCCCATTATGGGTGTCCTGTGTTTGCTTGTATGCCATGTATTACTTGTATTATAAGTATTTGTTTGCTATTTATTTCTATGCATTATATGTGCAGTGTCTCCTATTGAATATTTATTCGACAATCTATTGGCAAACCATAGGACATGTATAACATGTATTTCATTGTGACATTCCATACAACAACACAAATACTTTATATCGAAATAGACAAACCGTTTTGTGTGACATTCATTCAGAACTTTATTTATAGCCATTTAAGTCTTTGATGTCAACCCTCTAATATCGACCCATACCTCAGCCAAAGAGCGCAAATTCTTCACTGAACTCCCATTTCTGAACATAACTACAGCACAGCTATACTATACTGTAGTCTAATATATTGTATTAGATTTCAATCAAAAGCTCTGAATCTCATTCAGTCGATGGAAAGAAGAGATGTTTTAAAGATTCACTTATTTTGCGTGTATTTGTCCGTCAGTTGCAATCAAATGCCAAAACATGTCTTCTCTTGCATTGAATTTGCGTTCAATAATGAGATGAACCGAGAGCTGAGTTGAAGGCAATTGAAAGCATCAGAAGTTTATTCAAATTTTGAATGAAATGTAATTTCGTGATGAGGGAGGGGCTGATCGCCAACTAAGTTCTCAGAGAGTCTCAGAGAGTAGTCCTTTATTTCTCATCACAGATATAATTGAGAGTCTATAAGAAAATAAAGGGGGACTCAGGTATATATAGCTCAGGGCGATAATGTCATCAATATTGAGTGAGAGCCTTATAATCAGCAAAGGTTCGTGTAATCAACGCACCCTATGGTGTTGGCCCGTCACCCCACCTGGACCTACACCACCAATAGGCACCACCACTACCATCATTGGCTCCTTTTGGAGAACAGGTGTGCACTCACCCAATAGAGCCCTCAGACCTACGTTCCCCTTGTCTTCATAGACACTGAGAGCACATCTCCATCTCAGCAGACATTGCTCTCCAATACATAGAGAATATGTTTCACACATTCTCTATAACTCTATACAATCATAGCCTCCACTCTCTGGTTGTTATGAAAAATTAAGCGAAACGAGGAGGCAATCCATTGCCAACAAATAATAATGAAATTTTTTAGTATAACATCATTATAAGCATCTAATACTACCCTCACTCTTGTCTGCCGACTGTTAATACTGTACCACTTCTGAACACCACATAAAGACATACAGATATACAGTACAGTATACCACTCAATACTGTACTGTATATCCACTCTACGCTACACTTGTGCTAAACCATTGTTTCATTTACCAAATACACCACACTTTCTATACAACCATTAAATCACATCAAATAATAGTGTTTCAATTGAAATACAATATTTATGTAATAAATTCATTAAATTGTCTCTTGGTAAATAATGTTATTTTCTGAATGCATTGCCGTAAAGATCATTAAATATAAACACATTAGTGTTAAATAAAGTTATTTTTGAAGCTAAGTCTCAAAATACTCAACTCTAATTGCAATAATAAAACACGAATTATTAGTTTTATTTGAAATTAAATAGTGTTTTGTTTGTAAGAAAGACTATGCTTTTTCATACAAGCATAATATACTGATTTAGATATTTGTTGGACACTATATATACGGTATATTAGGGTGTATTGTGTGAGACTTGATGCTCATCTATGCTTAAAGGCATTGCAAATCATTAGTGTTTGCTATCACTTCTTGTTAATGACAAGAGTGTAGAAACAAATGATTGTTATCTCTATAATTGGAGGTCAACTAACTTTAATATTAGACTAGGGCTTACATCACTTATTCATTACTCTCTACTCTTAATTGCATAACTATACAACTAATACATATACTATAACTATAATACATAATACTGCATGTATTACAGTAATACAAACAAATGTTCACTTCAGAAATGATATCATAAGTGCACTCCACTATAACATACAAATTAGAAAATACTTTATTATAATTCATTAATGTTAATGATTGGGAATGGGAGGCTAATTATAAGCAGCCATTCAAATGCAATGCTACTAAAAATATGATTACTTTCAAACATTGCCAACAAAATTGACTCAACTCTACAGCACTCGTCTATACTATTAATATGAAATCATCAGTTTTTTCACTCATATGAATGCTGAACAATAAAAGTAAGTTTTGGTTACGATATGCTTCGACTCATAAGCACTACAATTATTAACTTAAATATTATATAAGCATAGCTTACTCTATATTATAATAACTCACAAAAAAATATTTTATGTGATCAGAATTTTTAACATTAGTTAAAATGATGTGAATTAGTGTTGCAAATAATACAGCACAAATACTCCCTTATACTGCACTACAGAGTATATAATGATTTGAAAAATACTATAAAAGGAGAAAATATGAAAAATTCTCTAAAAACTGCTCTTTCTATTTGACTCAACAAATAGAAAAGTATATGAATTTAAATATAGCTTTGAAGCATCCAATCGGAGTAAACCAGTATGAAATCAGTTCATTAAATTTATAAATTTTCAATCAATGTCCCGTTTATTCCCCAATCAAACCATTATTCCTGTTTCGAAATATTTGACTCAATCAAAGGTTTTCATTATATAGTAATCAAAATATCAAATTCAAAAATTCTTAAGCAATTCGTTATTTACTTATAATGGTATACAAGTTATTTGAGATCATATTGAGTTATTAACTAACTTTTTTCACTGATACGTCAATGAACTTTAAAAAATATAATTTAATTTTTGAATTACATTAAAGTCGGCGATTGCTATATATTTCTTAATAATAAATTTAATTCAAAACTAAAAACTAAAATAAATCTTAAATATATATATCATATAGATTTGTAGAGTATTTATGAGAGATTTGAATGAATAACGAAATGAAGAAATAATGACAGTCTGTCTACTAATTTATAGTCTCGTAATGAATGCAATTTAGAAATGGTGTTCAGAATGGGCTCATCACATGAAGTACTCACGAAAGCCATCTGCCAAATGAACACAACCTATAAGTGTTGGCTAATTATGCGCCTAATTATTGTCATACACTTTGCGTAAACGAATCACAGATTAAATCGATTTTTTGTAAAAATAAATTTTCCAGAAATACTCGAAGCGTTTTACCATTTTTTGCTCACATTCTTGTCGACGACTAAGACTTTTCTGAAGCGATTCCGACGCTCTGTACGACTCATTGCACATCGTTTGTGGCTTTTTGTAAATCAATTAACACTTTGAGTGATTAAAGTAACTCTTTTTGCCGTTCAACACACATATAAACCAAATGTTGTCATTATAGTATAATGAGATAATACTGTCAGTGAAAGAGATTTTTATTAGAAATGAGTACTTTCGAGCTATTCAATTGTTATAACTATGAGAATACTATATATAATAATATGAAAGCAATTTTAAAATAATATCTTAAGAATCAGATCATAATATTAGTGAACGACAATCAATCATACCTTTATTGACAGTGCAATCAATTTTCTCTATTATTTTATACAATCATTCAATATTTCAATACTTTGTTTTCAGATGAATATAAAAAATTCTTCAATTCTTTGATTTTGGTTCACTTCTAAAGCAATTATATTATGGATAAATAAAATACAAATAATACAAAAGGAAATCCAAAACATATTATTTTAATAAATATAGAGATGAGACAAACAGATATGAGGGCTATGTTTAAAATATGGTCTTCCAATCAAATCACATGGTGATGCCATTCCTACCCTCTATATAAGTCTAATTTTGTTACATAATTTCATGTAATCAGTATAATTCGTATATTTCTCCAAGTATTAAGTATTTTTGTCTTTTTAATGATAATATCAAAACATTTTGTATTATTAATGGATTGCAATCATTAAGTTATATATAATAATTGTGTTCGTAATTGGAGTATAAATGAATAAATATATTCAAAAGTGTTATATTCAAAATGTAACTCATTAAACATAAGCATTTTGAATGGCAATTAAAAAGCTTTTTAATAATTAACCTCAACAGTCGTTTACACTATTTTAGTTTATTAAATGTTTTTATTTAGAAACTAATGAAAACCCATTTCTAATCTCTAGTCAATAATAACAAAAACAATTATTTGTTTAATTATAAAATATAATAAATGTTATAATAGTGTGTCTAAATTAAATATATTTTGCTAATGAATATAAAATAGATTAATTTTTTGGTTCAAATATAGGTATAAATAATAACAAAAACAATTATTTGTTTAATTATAAAATATAATAAATGTTATAATAGTGTGTCTAAATTAAATATATTTTGCTAATGAATATAAAATAGATTAATTTTTTGGTTCAAATATAGGTATAGTTTTTGTTGTTATTGAACATTGGTTTTAAATTTATAATCAAATGTGAATTAAAAGATATAATTATTTTTAGATTTCTGTCAAATATTACAACCAAAACCATTTAGATTATAGTATTTGTGAATAGGATTTTTAAATCCGAGTTAAATTTATTTCCCAATAATTATAGGAAAACATAAATTAAGAATTTTGGGCAAAATTTAGTAAATTATATTTTGATGTGAACCAACAAATTAAAAATAAAATTTTTATAAAACACTTAAAACCGCTTTAAGATTTAGTGAACAAAATTCTTGCAAAAACTTTTAAAAACTGCAAAATTATCGCTAATTTGAACGCATCGCTTGAAATATATTTAATGAAATAATTTCCTTTATCTCAATCTCTTATTAATTACTAAATAATTAGTTTTTATCCTTAAAATTGAGTTAATTTTGACGTTA
>CAJPVJ010001007.1:0-18730 GCA_905397405.1 Oppiella nova
CTTATCTTGGTATTTTTGGTCCTCCTAATAATGAAACAAAAGCGTAATACACCAGTTAATCAGCCATAATATCCATAAAATTCCTAGGTCATATTAAATATTTGATTCATTTTAATACAGTACAATTAATATGTTATTCTATAAATTTTTATGTACATGTATTTATATACTGTTTAAAATATTACTTAATAATAATAATAAATATAAATATCATATAAAATATAAAATATTGATTTTTATTCATTAATTCATTTTGCTTATTATTTAAAAAATATATACAATGTATCATATTTTGTATAAACAGTTATGAGGAACTGTATATGAGATCATTGTCAGCATTAAATGTAACTTTACGGGGAATTCCTGTTATTAACGTTTTATCAATATATGACTAGAATATACAGTATTCCGATTGCAGTATTTCTATGATATATGCAAATACATGCAAATATAGAGGAACTCACGATAAATCGTAATCTGCTTTTTATACCAACAAATGGTTGTTTTATGTCAATGAATTTAATAAGAAATTCACTGTAAAGGCATTACACAAAATATACTGTACTGTATGCTGGTATGTCTATTATTTACGTATTTACGTAAAATTTTTGATTTGAACATTCAGTCTAAAATTAAACACTCAAACATTTCGTACGAATTAGTAAATACAATCACAATTCAAATAAATTTAATGTAACATAAATTATACTATTGGGTATTTATTGGAAATTGCTATAATTTGTGAAATGATCCAGCTTTTATAATAGAATTCAGACAACTAAGTAATAAAAATAGAACTAACTAGTTTAAAAACTAAAAGTTTATATAAAATTAATTTTATGTTAGCCTCATGCCTATTTGACAGTCAATTTTCAAATTACATGTTCATATATTTAAGTTATTTAACAATTTATAAAAAGATCGGTAAAAATCTCGGTTATTAAAACACAGACTACTAATTTAAGGTCACTTTAATTGTTATTAACTATTTGACTATATGATATAAATTTATTTAATAATTGTTTCATTTAATTCATATACTAAAATACATGAGCAGCACCGGGACTGCTATAAAGTACACTGAATGCAAGAATATTCCTGAACTCATAAGAGTACAGAATAGGCGGGACTGACATCACCTTATTAGGACACAAGTACACAGTGGCGCCTAAACACTACTTACAATACAATTATACGATATCATGGAGTTTAAACACCAGAAAATTCTGACCGGGATTAAAATTGCTTTAGTAGTGATATATGTGTTGGCTATCATTGGTTATATTTTGTTGCTTGTCATTTTAGTTCGCAATGTCATACGTAATAAATCTGAAACTGATAAAACTGGAGGTAAAAGCCATATTTTTTCATTTAAGATTTAGTTGTATCATGTTAAATGTTATTATATGATCTATTTTTAATACACAGCGATCTGGGTAATTGTTATATTTGTTATCTGGCAGTTAGCCTGCATAGTAGGACTGGTAGGTGTCATCAAAGAAATCAAATGGATGGTAATCCTACTCCTTATCAGTCAAATATTGGGAGTTATAATAAGCTTTGGTGCAGCAGTGCCCATACTTAGCCTGGCCATGCTTGGACTTGTCTCGACTTATCTGTACCTTATAATACAGAAACAAAAACATAAAACATCAGCAAATGGACCATAAGTATCGGTACTCTCAAGTCAATCATATCAAAGGCTTACACCATTTTTTAAATCAATTAATTTGCGTATATTTTATATAAATTAATTTAAATTATAAATATATTTTGTGTTCATAATATTCATTAATTTATTAATTTATGTATTGATTTAATAAATCTTAAAGCAGTTAAGTTATAACGTGTGTAAGTAATTGATTTTGACTAAGGATGCGAAAGGTGAGATATTTCGTAAATTTAACTTTAAATATTTTAGTTAATACTAAAATAATATTTACTAAAATATTTCAGATGAAAATAAATTTTAATTTATTTCTTTTAATTTTAATTCTAATTATATTTAAAGTGAATTATAAAATTATAGTTACCGGTAATAGATATGATTTTAATAATAATAATTCTGGCATTTGATCTTTATATTTAGAATTTTAACTACATTTATAAATAATAAAATAATCACTTATAAGTTAAATATTTAACCCAAAATAAAATATTTCACTGAAATTTTTAACTTTAATTTTGACAATGTTTCATGTTTATAATATGGTTATAACAATAAACAAACTAACGGGGTCGGACATAAAAATTAGACATGGTTTTAACCAAAGATTACCAAACTTATAATAACAATACAATTTTAAAAATTATATCATTTTGAAGCCTATTTATCAGACTGTAAGACACAACAGAAATTATTTCGTTACTATTTGTAATCAATAAATTGACTGACTATTTGCTCTCCATCAAGACCTTCCCCAAACGCTCTCGAAGGGTAACTTATCGTAACGTTCCTCTCACGCAAAACAGTTTTGAGATTTTGTGTATGTAAAAATATGTCGTAAAATGTAAGTTCAGTTTTCCCCAAACTCTTGATGGAGAGCAAATAGTCAGTCATAAATAACTAATGTTTGTCATTACTTTACTAAAGACAACACAGAATGTCTGACTATTTATCCGAAGTTTTACTATATTAAAATAAAATTGTATTATTATTATAAGTTTGGTAATCTTTGGTTAAAACCATGTCTAATTTTTATGTCCGACCCCGTTAAATACTGTATATATACACACTGTGTGTCTGTACTGCAAAATAGGCGTTATATCAGTGCTAAAGTTCACTACAGAATATCACAGAATATTTGGATACTTGTATCGACCGGAGTCTCAATGTATAGCTATATGGCTACTACTTATACTGGAAGGGCTACCAGTGCTCTCGCTCTTAGACAGCCAGCCTAAGAGCACAGTTAGACTTTGCTATATATAATAGTTTTGCTGAATAAAAGACATAAATAGTAGCGAAAAACACCTTTGAAGCCAACAAAAAGAAAATATAATATATAATAATATTATTACAGTTGAGCCCATATTCCCCTCTCATCCCTCGCTATAGTGAAGCACTTTTATAGCATAAGTATATATCTGTCGTGAAAAGTGTATGAAAAACAGTGAATCAACAAATTTTACGGTAAGTTAAACACTGGTTATGATTATTATCTCTTTGATTATGTAACACAAGTCAGACACTCGTATATACAGTCCGTAGTGAACACGTCTCTGTCACACCCATGTCTACGCCCGTACAATATAGCGAGAGTTGACTGTAGTTTGTAATTTCATTTGCGAGTGAATTTCGAGAACTTATACAGATTTAAGGAAAATAAATAATTATTCTTATGAGAGATATTATATGCATTTTTATATATATGTATTATTTTTATTTTGCTAGTCTAGTTTAATTCTCCAATGTTTTATGACATAATTAATCATAAAATGATTTAATGTTTGTTTCATAGCCTTGTTGTCTGTGTTCACCACAAAAAAGCAATCATTTAGTATCCGTTGTCAACACTTTGGAGTTTGAATTATACATTTTTTCAACAGATTTTCTGATGATTACTACATATATATATATATATATTCTTGTGTTTACTTTTCGATACAAGAATAACAATAAAATACACGACTTTTTAATGTTTGCTCTCAAAACACACGCTTAATATTCTGTGATTTTTGAACAACTTTTTGAATATGTTTTTGGCTATTATTTATTAAATTTCATTCTCGTGTCTCACAATTTTATAGTCAAATGAATTCAATTCAATTTCTCGCAAACAGATTATTGCTTTTCGAAAGTAATTAATCTTTCGTTTAATAGACTATAACTGAGAGGATCTCAACTTCACAGCACTGGTAGACTAAACAAATATATAATACATAAAACACAGTTAAACCTATAACTATGTTAACACAACGAACACTTAATGGCAATTATTTGCAAACTTGCATATTAAATATAATTGTGGTGTGATTTTTTGAGATGAGATTATTGTGCATTGATTTATAAACTGAATAACAGTTAATTGAATCGTAAAATATTTTCTATAATAAAATAAATTGTAAAAGTCATATAATCGCTGAAAAACATTTAAATCAAACATATTTGACACAAATGTATCATTTGATATACATTTTTTGTTTTGAATATTCAAGTTATAAAAAAATTGAATTTATTAAAATAAGAAAACAAATTAGTAACAAGTACTGTACAGTATATCATAGATTGTACAAATTCTAGCATATAATACAAATGTGAGACATCAATAAAAATTCACATTTCGTACAATTATCTCAAGAAGTCTTAAGATGTCTTAGGGTTGCAGAGAAGGCACTGTCGGTGACACTCATCCCAACACTGAAGACAATAATTGAAATGACAACAAAGACACGAACTGTTTCTGCACTTCACAGACGAGTGTTGTTTGACTTTCTCGTTGCAAACGATGCACTTCTTCGACACGAATAGAGACAACACTTTATGAATGCCTTTCACCACAAGAAGAGGACATCTCTTCTCATCAATCATTCCGTAGACGTAAGCGCTCTTAAAAGTAGAGCTCGTTTTGTCCAACAGGTTGTCGGACACCAGTTGTTGCACTCGTTGTAAGCCATACCTCATAATGCCTTTCCTTTTCTTAAGCGTCTTATTATAGAGAAATAGTGACCGCTTTTTAGCCCTTTTGCGGTAGAAATAGCTGCAAATTACTCGACGTAATCGCAATGAATACATATCCAGATAATTCAAAATACAGACGTAAAGGAAATACCAATAGATTTGAGAACTTATGTTAGTGTCGGTGGGAATGGGATTCAAATGACAATGACTTGTTGTGTGGGTGTTATTGATGTCAACGGAATACTTGTAATACGTGAAGAATTTTCTCATTTTCCGACACATTTTGCCGCAATAGTCTTCACCGGACAGTCCGGTCACGTTTGGGTCCATCCGGTTATAGCCCACTTGTGTGATGTCGATGCGATTGAGGTGTATATTCAATAAATCCATTATATTAAACAAAAGTTCATTCAAATAAAATGAAACCCAAATGATGATTATGAATATCACTAATAGAGTTGTCGTTAACTTCATGTGCTTTTTCTCGGCCGGACACCAGAGTATATGAAATTAAATATATTGCCGATGCTCTCAATCATAACTAAATCTACCGGCGCCATCTCAAAACCGGACTCTTCGAGCACTTCCCTCCTAATGGTGTCTATTATCTGCTCATTCGGGTCTACCTTTCCTGCTGGCAGTGACCACTGTCCACGATTTTTGGGTTTAGACTCCTGAACCATAAGCACATCCATGTCCTCATTGAAGATAACAGCTGTCACTATATAATAGACATTCTGTCTGACAATTGGTCGCAATTCTGGGAACAAGTGAAACAAATATCACAACTCATATATACTGTACAAATAAATACCGGCGCTGTGCTACCGATTTCATCGTTGGGAGTATAATCACAAACAACTGGTATGTCTTCATGTAAAGGCTGTCCATTTAGAAGTAACGCAATTTGTGTGTCCAATGAATCCATGATTTGTGGCTAAATATTCTCAATTTCTGAACACTAATTAATTAAGAAATATTAAATTAATATTAATTGAGTTTAATATTACTCAAATATAAAGTTAACCTGTCTATACTATCTCACTAACACTATGAACTGACCAAATCGCTAAATTGAACCAAACTACAGTATTTTATTTATGAACCATTTGAATGGAAATGAATTAATTTAAAATATCTATATTTAGTTGTGCAATCTATTGACGAATGTGATAATAACATGAGATTAAAGTTTTATCAATTAAACTGTTGCCGTCTATGTTCACTGGACTTGTCGTGTAGTCGGTGTTAATGATTAACACTCTTTGAGCACAAAAACTATAATGAAGTGAAGCGGCGGATATTGTATACAATTATATGCATTCAAAGGGATTGACGTTTCAGAGGGAATGGCTTTGCATTACAAATAATAGCGGATACGGAGAGGTTTACGGGATGTCAATCACAATAACATTAATTCCTATTTAAAGTAAGTTATAACATAAATGTGTAATCAATGTTTATAATATATTCAAAGCTCATCAAAACTAATTCAATACTTATGTCTAAAATGAATTTTAAAAATAATTGATTAATTTTAAAATTAAAATAATATAGTGTCTGTAACAATTTAATTATTCAAGTATTCAGTATAATCAATATACTAATTTAAATTAATATTAGAATCAAATTAAACATTCAAAATTTTTATTAATGATTATGAAAATATATTCTAATTGAATTATAAGTTACAACAAATTTAGTGAAAATATTTTTATTTTAATAACTTAATTAAGACATGTATAATATATGAAAAATAATTCTTTGGAACATATATTTATAAACAATTCAATTACAATATCACAATAGGCAAAAAACATTTTATTAAATAAATAACAACCATATGAAATTATTTAAATAAAAATACTAATTTTAAAAATAAAACTAAAAACTTTAAATAGAAATATATAAATATATTTAAGTCAAAATAAAAATTAAATACTGTATAAACATTTATAGAGCAGCTATTTGAGCGGACAGTTTATCCATGTTTTTTGAATGGGAAGACCTATTAGTCCGCCTTTTTGAGGGCCTTTTGCACCAGAACTTAGGTCTCCATTGAATTAACTCTGTGTTAGGATTGTCGAGACAGCGGGTGAGAAGCGCTTCCAGTGATGGACTCATTTGCATCCATTCATAATCACCACATATTCTGCCCATACCTTCATATGGCACCCGACTCTTGGCTAAGACAGTGATACAGAGGCCGTCGTGGGGTGAGTCCTGTGGACTTCGGGGAACTCCGTTGTGTTCAACTGACAACACACCCAGAAGTGAGTCAACCGGATATTTCTTAATTAGTTTTTCCTATAATACAAATATTTTAATTAATTTTATACAATAATAATTTAACATTAGTTTAATCTCCGATAAAACCTTAAGAAAATCCGTGAGAATTGACTTCAAATTGTGTTTCTCATGCATTGCACAGACAGGCAGATGAGGGAACGGTAGCCGTGAGATCAGTACGTATTGTCTGTTGCTATAAACATACCGTAGATTTATTAATTCAAAACATTGTAAAAAGTATAATGAAAATCAAAACTAACTTTTGTTTGCGTCTGACAGTGAATACCACTCTTAATAGCATCCTATTATGGGCTCCAATGGCAGTGAAGTGAGGTCTACGCCACGGATCCATTGCCAGTGATATGTTATGATTGCGGACAACATTTACCAAATCCATAGTGTCTTCGTATCGCAGATTCAATGACTTGATGGCAGTCTGGGAGCACCACTTGGCCTCAATTGAGTGCTTATTGGCCACAGTCTTGAGTTGACCACCGATTACATGCCCAGAGAAAGTGAATCTAAAATTATAGCCAAACGTGTCGATCACCACCAGATCTGTCGCCTCGATCTCCAGACCCGACTCTTCGAGCACTTCCCTCCTAATGGCGTCTATTATCTGCTCATTCGGGTCTACCTTTCCTGCTGGCAGTGACCACTTCCCACGACTCCCAGATTTTGACTCCTGAACCATAAGCACATCCATGTCCTCATTGAAGATAACAGCTGTCACTATATAATAGACATTCTTCTTGATAATTGGCTTAAATTCTGGTGACAATTGTGAAAAAAGTTTTATTACAATTAATATAATCTCTTTGAATATAAATATAATAATAAATACCGGATCTACTGAACAGATCCCATGGATTATAATCGCAAATAACTGGTATGTCTTGAGACAGGGGCTGACCGTTAAGTATTGTCTCAATCTGTGTGTCCAATGAATCCATGATTTGTACGCAAATTCTTGTGATGTATTATACGATGAATTGACAGTAATAATAATGAAATGTTTTTTTGCAAATCATTTAATGAACTAACTATTCACTCAAATGAATGCAAAATCACTAACAAATGGGTAAACATTGTAATTGAATTACATAACTATAGTAACGTTTCAAATCAGTTTGAAGTCTTATGTAATAATACACGTGTTTATAATCATTTTGAGATAACTTGACGGAATAAACAAACATTTGATCACATTTCATAGCATGCATGTTATTTACATTTACAGTAACTGTTACAGTATTGTGAGTGACAACAAACCTAGTGCGAGCAAAGGTAAACTCACTTGCTACAGTAACTTGTAAGTAACTTTCATTTTGATGAGTTGTTTGACCAGTATTTGGGTTATTTTCTCACATGTAATTCTGTTTTTCACGTGTATTTTCTGTAATTCAGTACATGTATTTAAATCTGAAATATATTTATACCGTATAATTATACGTTAATCAATTTATATGAATTTCAAAAGTTTAAAGTTTATATGAATTTTAAACACTTTTAGAGATTAGATAAGGAAATGAATACAAAGAATTTTATTAATTCTGAACACAAATATATAGTAAAAATGCTATAATTTATAAACATTCAAGTAATTCTACATGTATTGTAGAAATTCTACATTTATATTAAAAGCAATTAAACATTTACAAACATTAAATATCCAAATAAGTGTAAAAAATAGTTCAACTTAAAGACAAATAATTATTATTAACAAATTGAATAGATTTTTAAAACAATGAAATGTGGACTCAATTAGCAAAATCAAAATCAATGTGTGGATCGAAAGGTAATTGTCTGGAAGAATAAGGTAATTGTATGAATATAGAATTCATTAGAAATTAATAACACATTTCATATTACATTTCAAACTTAAAACACAAAAACTACTGATTTTTATTAAAATTAGAAAACAAATTAAAGAAATTAGTTTCACTACTAATCTGTCGGTTAGTCTGAATTGTGGCCAAACATTTCGAGTCAACCGAAGGCCTGTTATGTGGGGAACGGTATGCATCAGCGACTGTCAAGTAGTCTTTCCTCTGCCACTGAACGAGTCTCTGTCGAAGTCCTATCACATGAACACGTCTTTTAAAAGCACTTCCTTTCGGTTGACTTTCATTTGTTATGATCTGAACAAACGGTTCACTCGAATGACTTCTTTTGCTCGAAGAGTCTTCAGAATTACCACTCATTGGTCTCTTAATAGCGCCAGTAGTTTGTGGTCTCAGATGTGGGACTGAAGACGTGGATGCGATTGCGAGACATTTGTCAAAATTAATGTCTTCACAGATTTGATCCTTGAATCGTTTGTCATCTTCTAAGTCGATAAATATCGGGTCATCTAATTGTTGCTCAAAACAATCATCGAAGTCGTTATCATCCGTCAAAGTGATAGTCACCACCTCTTCAGGCATCAAGTGATCAGTCATCTGATTGTCAATTCGTTGTACATTAATGTCTTGATTAATGACATTAATATGACTGCCATTTGTGGCGAGTTTATAGAAATTAAGTCCTAAATAGCGAGGCATTGATTCTGTGGTTCAGAATCTGTAGTTCATATCATATAGCAGTTAACAAGTAATCAATTCTTTCACACTTTTATACAGTTTTGACTTTACTTTCAATTTAGAAATACACAGAATTATTACAATAAATAGTATTTATTTATTTATTTTATTAAAACACGTTAATTATCTTTCAATGAATCACAAAATGTGTTAACAATATGTAAATTACAAAACCATTTACAGTATACAGAATATTCGAGAATATTATTTCTAATTAATCTCAAAAAGCGCGTGTTTTTAATAATTAACTTTAGAGTAATTTAAATTCAATGTTAATTTCTGCATAAATTTGTCTTACAATTTACTACTGTATTTACAAACAAACAACTACTTAACAAATCTTTAGTTAACTTTCATAAACTGTTTGGATATTAATTGACATCAAATAATCTTATAAAATGAAGTGTCGCTACCGATTAGAGTTGTATTTAAGCAAAATTGCTAATTCTATCAAAACTAAGTATCCCTTCATTTATCACTTCTTCTATGGCGACAAATATCCCATTTTGAGACAAATGCTATGCATTCCCATTGGATTTATTCAGGGTTACCTGTTTTACGTATATCTTGTCTATCGGTTTGATTTCGACAACAAAATGGAAAAACTGATCCGTTATGTGATCGTAGCGTTGGTTACCGTTATGTTCACAGTTTCCATCGAAATGAGAGCTATTTGTTGCCTCATTTTGCCCACATTTCTAGGTATCAATCATCTCATGAAATAATATCTCTAATTCTTTACATACTTTTAAATCTTAACTAAAAATCAATTTTAAAAACTATTATAACTCTCCATACAAAGTACACAAAACTTTGTCTACTGTTAGGAAATATAGTAAAAACTTATTACATGATTATTAGATATAGATTTCAAATAATTTTGTTCACAATTAGAGACAATCTTTAAAAAATAAAACTTATTTTTCATGCAAAAGGCAGAAGTAGTCGTAATTTTATGATCGCATACATAATCGTCGCACTCATTGATCACCCGATTATCAACTTAATGAACAACACGACTAACTTAGCCAAATGGAGCACTTGTGTGGCACAGGTAGGCATCAAACAGAGTGTGTCTGCCAGCGAAGTGATCACAACACCGATGAGACAAATATTCGTCAATTACTACACCGATCTGGCGGTCAGTCCTTTCATATTCAACGAAACCGAAGCAGATTTTGAGGAGACTATCGGTGAGGTATCAGCCCTTGAGAGCTCCGACCCTCAAAAGAGTTCAGTCGCCGACTATAAGCAAAAAATGTCCGAAAAATGCGATAGTATTTCAGAGAAAGTGAAGAATTGCTATTCAAATTTCGTGGCACCGAATTTGAATTCGTGGTCGTTTAAATTGAATTTTGGTAGTCCTACTTTTTGGTAATATATATACCAATTGTTTTAATCACTAGTTAATTATAAATGTATTTACAATATTATTATGATATATTTATTAATATATACCCAGGTTACACCAATATTTATCGGCTAAAGAATCAATGGTTGGATTAGGAATATGCAAATCAGAAATGTTTACGAAATTCCTGAACAAAACGTGTTCAGTATATGATAAGTACAAAAACAAGTCACTATCGGAGGTAAAGGACGACTTGAAGTCCATGAATACAAAGGCACTGGAGTTTGAGCACAACATAAGTCTGCCGGACGTACCAAATATCATGAAATATAAATCTGTGGCTCAAGAGATCAATTACTACCGCAATAGAGCGGCCAGTTATACACGATTGGCCGCATCGGTCACCAGACAGTTGCTCATCATATTCTTCTTGTGGGTGTTCTTCAGCTCAAAGTCATATCATTACAGTTATCTCAAAGACATTCATTTCGACAACATTTACATCACCTCTTATTTCCGCAAAATAGACGCCAGACGTCAGAAAGCGGTAATCATTTGAATTCAATATACACTCCGTTTTTAATTTATAATACAAATAATTAAATGTTTTAATTTAAACCTAATTTACAGAATAAGACATCATTACTACCACTGAAGGCGATGGAAAGGCATGACCTGATGGACCCCTTCAGCTACCGGATCAGTCCGGCCGAGAAAAAGCACATGAAGTTAACGACAACTCTATTAGTGATATTCATAATCATCATTTGGGTCTCATTTTATTTGAATGAACTTTTGTTTAATATAATGGATTTATTGAATATACACCTGAATCGCATCGACACCACACATGTGGGCTATAACCGGATGGACCCAAACGTGACCGGACTGTCCGGTGAGGACTATTGCGGCAAAATGTGTCGGAAAATGAGAAAATTCTTCAAGTATTACAAGTATTCCGTTGAAATCAATAACACCCACACAACAACTCATTGTCATTTGAATCCCATTCCCACCGATAGTAACATAAGTTCTCAAATCTATTGGTATTTCCTTTACGTCTGTATTTTGAATTATCTGGAGATGTATTCATTGCGATTCCGTCGAGTGATTTTCAGCTATTTCTACCGCAAAAGAGCTAAAAAGCGGTCACTATTTCTCTATAATAAGACGCTTAAGAAAAGGAAAGGCATTATGAGGTATGGCTTACAGCGAGTGCAACAACTGGTGTCCGACAACTTGTTGGACAAAACGAGCTCTACTTTTAAGAGCGCTTACGTCTACGGAATGATTGATGAAAAGAGATGTCCTCTTGTGGTGAAAGGCATTCATAAAGTGTTGTCTCTATTCGTGTCGAAGAAGTGCATCGTTTGCAACGAGAAAGTCAAACAATACTCGTATGTGAAGTGCAGAAACAGTTCATGTAATTTGAATTATTGTCATCAGTGTTGGGATGAGTGTCACCGACAGTGCCTTCTCTGCAACCCTAAGACATCTTAAGACTTCTTGAGATTATTGTACGAAATGTGTGTTTTTATTGATGTTTCACATTTGTATTATATTCTAGCATTTATATTATGTTATAATATATCTATATACTGTACAGTACTTGTAATTCATTTGTTTCTCATTCTAATAAATTCAATTTTCTTATAACATGAATATTCAAAACAAAAAATTTATAAACATCTTTTTTTAAATAAAACTTGTATTTTTGTCAATAAAAGTAAATTATATTTAAAATTTAATTATTTATCAACATTTAACAACTAACAGTAATATCTAAAATATAACACGTTTTGTGTTAAAGAATTTCTTAAAAAGTATTTTAAATGTTTAGATATTAGTTGCTTCTTATTTTATTATCACTTTCTTTCATTTGTGTAAAAACTAAATAATATAATGAATAGCCAATGAATAACACACGATTCATGAATAATAAAAATTTTGTAATTTAATTTTACTACTGTATTAGCACGAGATTTATCGACTAATTACTTATAAATTAAAAATTTAAATTTTCATATCAGTTTTAGTGACTATTTTACTGTTAACAAAGTTGTCTGGAAATGTACCCAAAAATGTATTCTTTGATTGTCTCTTTAATGATAATGTGGTCATCAGTTGATGCCATTACACAGAAGTTTAAGAATGATTATCAAGCAATTTGTAGCAAAAACAAAAACTACAGACAATCAGTGCTTAACATTCATATGCAAACTCCTGAGTATAAGGATTGCGAGCATTCCCTTGGATTTCAATACTTGCCATCAGTTTGTGTCAAATTAGGAAATCCCTCTCGAATCATAACTTTCCCATTTACGGCCTACTTCTCGGATGACAACAAATATATGTATTTCTACATAACGGCCATAAAAACAAGTTTATTGTCTGATGGGAAGACAGAGGTGTCTTTCAATGAAATCACAAGATTACTAGACATTAAATTACATGAATATCTGCTCGTAATTTGGATCAAAGAAGTGAATCCTTTTGTCATCAGTAGTGGACATAAACACAACATTTATTATCAGATTAAAAGGGATAGCAGACCAGTAAATCAAACCATTAGATTACATGGATTTGAGTACAAGAGTGGTAAACAAGAGATACTCGACAAAGACTATCGTTTGGATGACAATAGGAAAGCCGTTATAACCCTTACAGTAGAGACAAACGACAAGAATATCTCATTTAATATCGACGACTCATACCTCATATTCTGTGATAAGTTTCAGTCGGGGAAAGGGATCTGTAAAGTGAAACACGAAGACGAGCGGATCAGCTGTCAGTGCACCGACGACAACGACACTTATCACATGTATTTAGTGATTCCCTTCTGGTGTCTGGCGATGATTCTGGTGACCAAACCGCTGATGACTTTGTTTCTGGAGACGGATACCAAGGATAGGACAGTCGAGACTCAATCGGTAAACTGTAGTCAAAGGACTTCTGTGTTCACGTATGTCATCAGAATCCGTTTGGCCAAAGAGTCGGCTGATTCTGTGGTCGGAAAAAACACTATTGATGTGGAGTTCTTCACTGAAAACAACGAGAGCGTCGGTATGTCACAGACAGACACCAATCAGTGTCTATAATAGCATTTAAAAATCATATGATTTGAATTGAATGCTTTTTAGCACCGATGCAACGATTCTTAGGCACGGCTTTAGACCACAGACCAGTCGTTGACTATAGGTTAGTGCAATATAGACAGACGAGACTACCGGTGCTAAAGGACGTGGTGTGTAGCCATTCCGCCGATGATTTTAAGATTGTTTTGTTGGGCATTAAAGTCAAGGCTCCGTTTGGACAGAAATCGCTATCTTATAAGATCCAGAAGAATATCACTAAAAACAGCCGACGCTTTAATTTACGAGAGCTCCCGGAGGGTCAGGATGTGCCGGACATGGAGGACAAACCCCTAAAGACAGACATATCCATCAATCAGATCGCACTAAACCTGTTGGAAGTGCTTTGGATTCTCTTTACAGACATATCTGTGGTGGCATTGATTGTGGAACTGACTAAAGATCTTCATCCGACTCAAAACATGTCTGTGTGGCCGAGGATTGTCATCCAATGGGGGATCGCCAGCGCCTGTGCTATCAGTTTTCATACACTACTTGTCTTAGCGTACAAACAGTTACTTCGTGGAGAACTCGTAAACCAGCGAAGAATGGACAGCAAAAAAGAGACCAATTATTTCGTGTCCATAAGACTCTATTACTTGATTACCATCTTAGGGGCCGTCGGCATCGGTATCTACTTGTCTTTAACTGACGCCACTTGGATTCAGACGTATCGATGGTTTTGTTTGACTACCGGTGCTATCGGTGTGTTATGTCTCCTATGGATTCTCGTCAGTCATTGTCCGCTATTCAGTGGTCAATACAGACCAAAGGCTGATCACAATTCTTATGCCACTTATAGTGAATCGGTTTCCGAACAGAATTCAATCAATTAATACATTTTATTCCTATTTCTATTCGATAGTTTTATTTGTTTTTTTGTTTATACAGAATTTGTCTCACATTTATTAACATTTAAATAAAAACATCTTATTTCAAACGATCAGAAATTCCTTTAAATCTATTAAAAAGTCATTACATAGAAAACACTTTTATAACAGAATTTACTAAAGTTTTTATTTCAGTCACTTTATAATATAAAGTTTATACAAACATATACCGGTAGTAATTAATGGGAAAACTATTAATCAATTTTAATACAAGTATAAATAAATTCATTAAAAAATTATAACAAATTCTTAATGATTATTCTTGTGTTACTTTTCATTACATATTCAGTATAACATTAAAATACAGTACTTAAATCTACAAGAGTTATACTGTATACTACTTACCGACAATTTTACTTTTGTAAATCATAAATTATTTTTAAAATCTAACATTTAATCACCACTTCCGTATAATCATTGTCTCAAATATCTTGTATCTTGAAGAATGTCTCATTGAATACCGAAAATGTTTTGCTTTTAATAGCCAATTAATTATCTCAACTATTTTTATGATAAATCCAAACCTACCGTTGATTTTGCGTGACTACCGGTGCGACGGCGTGTTGTGTATGGCGTGGATTCTCTGCAGTTATTGTCCGACATTCAGTGGTCAACACAAACCCAAGTCTGAACAGACCTCCCAACTCACTCACTGAATCTGTTTCCGAATCTAATTAATACATACCATATGTTTAGTAAATATGTTTTTGTCACACTTTTTGTTTATAAATCTAAATTAAAATGTCTTAAATCTAATAAACATTAAACTTTAATTTATTAGATTAATTAAATTAATTAGATTAATTAATTAAACTTTAATTAAACTATAATAAAAATGCATTTATAACTCAATTTACAAATGGATTTATTTATTATATCATTGATTTAATTAGAAATTTAATTCCATAGAAAAATATAGCAATTAATGTTTAACATGAAAAAGACTTTAGCTTTCAATTGAGATATAAATAAAAATTATTTAAAATACTCGGAAATAATCACTAATTAACATGAAATAGACAAACGAGTAATGAATTAATGAACAATTGGTTTACGGATGCGTTTCACTGATCTCTTGTGGCACTGGTTTTGGACTCAACTTTGTTGACGACAGCAATCACTTCGCAGAAATCGTCGGAAAGTCTTTTCGCGCACTTCTTATCACTACTTTTACCACTCTTTGCGCCCTTTGGCGACACGTTCTCCACATTGAATATACCTCTTCGGATGCACTCAGGAGTGGTGGGGAAGTGAGTCTCCCAGAAGTGTTCCGGACTTTTGGGCGGCGAGTGTTGGCTCCGGTGTCGCGAACAGGCCTTCAGGCGCTCCTTCAGACCCTCTTCGCTCAGATTACGGGTCTTATAGTAGTCCTCGCATTCCTGTCCATCCATACAAACACACCATTCAATCAGTCAATTGATACACAAAACAAATGCCAATCAAATCAATAGTTTACTAAACAATTCACACAATCTTTACCACCGATTGTAACACATATTCACTACAAATGCCAATCATTTGGACACTAATCTCAAACACTATTGATATACGAGTGGACAGGGAGTATAGGGACTGTTAGTACACTATCTGTGAGTTGATTATAACCGGATTAGACACAGACTTTACACGTGAATCCATTGAGTTGTTTGCGTTGACTCTTGCCCCTCACCACCGGACCCAATGTCTTAACCTTGAGCTTCACCGGCGATGTCGACCTCCTAGTTGATTATAACCGGATTAGACACAGACTTTACACGTGAATCCATTGAGTTGTTTGCGTTGACTCTTGCCCCTCACCACCGGACCCAATGTCTTAACCTTGAGCTTCACCGGCGATGTCGACCTCCTGGTGGCCAACGATTGCTTCTGACTGCCACTCGCTTTGCGCTCATTTGTGTCCACTTTAGACATCGCCGTTGACATCAACTGTGGCCACAATTGTCTGCAAACGATACACACAAACAGTCAATCAATTGGTCGTCAAATAAATGCTATATTTGTGTCAAAAATACTTTCAAATCAAATGAAACGACAAATGACTGCAAAATAACTGTTAAACAAATCGATTCAATGTTTACTTCACTAACAAAAGCCATCCTATGATTTGCACACAAATAATGTCTAATAATCACAAAAAGGGGACAAATATTTCAACACAAAAATCCACTGAAATACAAATAAAATGGATTACTTTATACATCAATACGTTATTCATTGACTCCATATTAACTCAATTCATAAAATGCGCCCAAAATTTAATGAAAACTTACATACAGTTAACACCCGCTATAGTATCGCATAATTACACCAACTTTACAGTATATATTAATAAATCAATTACTAAACTATTAATTAAAACAATTAAACCACAACTAAATCCCAACCATAAAACTAAGACACAATACACACCATCACTACAACACAGGGATCGCTTAACTGATCCGCACGTGTCATACAGTACTGAGCTATACGTCAGCCTTATGTGAGTCTCACAGACAGACAGACAGTGAATGTGAGGCCAACTCAGCGCTCATTGAAGTCATCCACACATCGCTTGTTATTGACCACCGATTGCTGATAATATCACCGCCAGAGTCACCCGCAAGTCATGTCCAACGCTGATAACGGCACCGCCGATGGCGACGTGCCTCCCGAAGAGGTAAAAGTGGACAAATGGGACGGAAATGCTGTGAAGAACTCGTTGGACGACGCCGTGAAGAAGGTGTTGACGGACTCGGACCGCAAACTGGGATACACTGAGAACCACGTGTTGGTCGACACCCGGCTNGAAGAGGTAAAAGTGGACAAATGGGACGGAAATGCTGTGAAGAACTCGTTGGACGACGCCGTGAAGAAGGTGTTGACGGACTCGGACCGCAAACTGGGATACACTGAGAACCACGTGTTGGTCGACACCCGGCTCGGCATATGCCTGACGGCGGTGGGCGCCGCCATGTTTGCCCTCGTCTGGGATTACCTCAACCCCTTCCCACTCTCCAAACCGGTGCTCATCCTGTGTGTCGTCTCGTACTTCATACTCATGTCTATTCTCACCGTTTATACCACTTTTGTCGAGAAGGGTATCTTCTTGAGGGCCACCCAGTCCGACCCCACCGGCGTCGACAAGCCTAAGGTATGACATACCTGTCCGTCTGTCTGTCCCATAACCTCGTGATTGTCATCACTTTTTATGCTGACATGCGTTTGGATTGGAAATTAGTTTTTCATTATACTTTGCGTTAGTTTTAGTGGTTTTTCATTTAGTTATACAACTATTTTATTTAACACTCATTTGAGTGTCATTTTTAGATCATTTCATTGAATAGTTTTGTGTTATTTTTATTCAATGGTTTACTAATGGTTGATAGAAACACACGTTTATTTGCATTCAATTCAATGCCATTTACTATTCATAAGTTATTACAAATTAATTGTAAAACAATATTTATAATCCTATTTAAAGTCATAGTTTATAATGAGATTAAAATTAGTTTTATATCATATTTACTGAACGCTCAAAAGTATAGCTATTTTAAGGTCAGTATATAAAACATGAATAGTGTGTCTAGTGGGCTAACGTAAAGGTCTGTATGAGTGAGAGGGTATGAGTTCGCGTCCCACTAGTGGCGCAAAAAGACAATGAAAGTGATGATAAAATATTTCCAAAACATTCGCGGTTTCCACCGGAGGTTTACAGCCAATGATGGTTAGCCTGTGAAAACGTCTGATTCATTGTCTTATTAATAATAAGTTATTATTATTGATTCATTTGTTTTACAATTACTTTCAATTGATTTGAATGAAAAACCAAAACTTGTTGTCTTTTGTGGTGAAAGTTTTTTTACGTTTTTTGCTTAACTTTTGTT
>CAJPVJ010001008.1:0-18729 GCA_905397405.1 Oppiella nova
CGTTTCGCTCCAAATAAGTCAACGCTTCCGAGTAGTTCCGAGCCTCCTTCAGGATCATCACCTGATATAACAACAGCTCCGACTGCTCGTAGTTCTCACCGGCCAGTCGTGTCTGAGCGCCGGTAGCGCCGCTGTTAGCGCTGTTCTGGTTGTGCATCGCCTTCTGCTGCTGCGATTGACTCGTTTTGCGGAACTCCTCCAGTATTTTGGCGGCCGTCTCGTAGTCCTTAAGTAAATGGTAGGCCATCGCAAAGCCTATCCACGAGGCCCTCTGCGTGGGCCTCAACGCGAACAACTGGTACCGCGTGTCCCGATAGCCTTCCAGGTCTCGCATCTGGATCTGCAGGAGACTCAGATCGCGGAGTATCTGAATGTTGTCTTTATCCCACTTCAGCGCATTCCTGTAGCACTTGATCGCCTCGTCGTACTTGTGGTCCGACCTCTGCAGCAGTCCGTAGACGTGCCAACACACGTGCGATCGGAGGTCGTTGCGTAGACCCCGGCGCACGTACTCATACGCCTCCTCCTTGCGTCCCAAGCAGTTCAGTGTCAGCCCCTTCATGGCCAGTGTCTCCCCGTGCTCCGTGTGCTTGGGGTTCGTGAGGATCTGTTTGGCAAACTTGAGCCCATTCTTGTACTGCTTGTGTTCGTAACACTTGAGGATCTTCTTGAACAGAGCGTTCTCTTTGGGCGGCAATGGCTGTGACGGTGACATCGCTCACGAGGACAGGCAGAGGACAGTGGGATGAATGGCGAAGACAGACAGACAGTGATGGACAACGCGGCCGTCGATCGCCGCAAACACCACGACAACGGCTTTCCCCACAAATCAAATGCACTATTAATATGTAAATAAATATTTGTTGAAAACTATTGGCTTTTCGTATGAAATATAAACTGTTTTGCGATTAAAAGCCGTTTTGAGTGACGACTGGATCGGCGTTTAAGACGTCTTTTAAGACGCGTTTGTTTGCAATAAATGACTACAAAATGACTGCAAAATAGCGTAAAAGCGAACCAATCGTACGGTTGTTGTGAACGAGTGGTGCAGTGATTGTGGGACTGTTTGGGGCACTGTTTGGGGCGACTGTTTGGGTGGCAATCGGTGTCCCAATGGCTCAACCGTTCATGAGATCCGTGCAATGAGTCCAACGAATGTGATGAACAGTCAAGTGTTGTTTGCCTGAGAATAACGCATTTCACGCTCTCTCTCGCACACACTCTCCCATACACTCCCACTCCCTCTCGCCTACCAGTGCAACAATGGCTGTGCACTGAATGCGTGCCAATGCAACGCCGGACCCTTACATACAGTAATTACGGCCGCAAACACTCGCGTGTTTCCGTTGCAAACTTTTCACCAAGCTTGTTTTATCTGGATAAAGTGACCAGTGACCAGGTCTTATTAGGGCATTCATATTGTTCAACTAGTATACGAGTGACCTCTCGCTTACTTAATTAATATTGGTAATTATTATGTAATTAACATTATACTGTACAGTATTAAGAATCCTAAATTTAACTTGATCAAACGATCGAAGTTCTTATAAATTTTCAAAGTAACCTAACGCTTACATAATGCCATTAAAAATTTAATATTATTTCACATATTAATAATTATTTAAAAGTCAATATTAGGTTTAAAATAGAATCTATTTTACTACTTATTATATTCACCATGTATGTTTTCTAATGTTGCCTATCATTTGACCTACGTTCATTTGACAAGAGTCTTGATAGAGCTATATTTTAGACAAATTTTATAGTTTACCCCATGTCTCTAGCATTTTCCGTTCGTTAAATATGGATTATTTAAATTTTGTGGGGTTTTTGACCATTTTGACCCCCTCACAGTGTATCTAGGTACCCCCTCACTGTATGTAGTGCATATTCCAAAAAACCCCGTCTAACTATAACTGCATAAACTGATGGTCTATTAAAAATTTGTAGGTCAAATGAACGACTACGGTTTTCTAAGTTTATTAACACTATAATTCAGAAATGAAATTTTAATTCAAATATACTGTAATAGCATATGTTTTATTTTCTTACTAAAAATATATTTACCGAGAAATGCAAGTTTACATGTCATGATTATGCAATTTATGGTGTATTATTATTATTATTATGTAATAAAAATCATTTAATTTGTAGATATAAAGTGAGACAAATATTGATTGTACGGCTGTTGTGGTATAGAATTCAAGAATAATTTGGTGGAGGAGTCAAGAATGTGTCACTTTTAGGCCCAAGTGTTTCAGTTTTCCTAGTCTTGCATTTGGTGACTCGTATTTTGTTTTTATTTCAAGTCATCAAATATAAATATCTTTAACATTTTATGCCAACTATTGAATAAATCTTATGAATACAGAATTTATACTTTGCAGAATTTATAATAGCGTTTAATATAAGTATTTTAAAATATAAACCTGTATGCGCTTTTTAATTGTAATTTTAAAATATACTGTATATGAAATTTTTGTACAGTAATTTTTATGACAATTATTAAATTAATTTTCGATTAACAAAATTAGTAACTATTGTATCTTATTTGTTTACAAAAGTTTTATTCAAATGTACCAAAAACTATATATAAAATGTTATTTTTTTATTTGCTTTTCTTAATATTTCGAGAGAGAGAGAGATGTAATAAAAATTTAATTGAAATTATCAAATATCTATGATAAAAATTAATATTAGCCTAGTTCAATATGTGAATGTCAAGTTCAAGATTTATTTAAGAAAATTAGGTTTATTTGATAAAATCAATCATTAAAATAAAACCACAATTATTACTTCTCATTATGAAATGAAATTATGCAATGAATACATAATCGTTAATCAAATTAAACATATCTTACTGTATGAGAGTTTACACAGAGCAAATAATCTACTAATTATTTAAATGAATAATTTTTTCAAATGTTTCATTTGTTTGTAATGATAATCAATAGAATTTTGTGACTTTTCAGTTCAGTTCTACGAAATTTAGTGCAAAAAATAATTTAAAACATAAATTCTGTTTTCATTTGAAATTCTTTTAATGATATTTTCTTTAATATCATTAATTCATGTTATAATTTTATGTTTGAGTCACGGAATATGATTGTAGTCTTTATATCGATTATTAAAACAATAGACATAAAAAACTTATTATATAAGAGAAAGTTTCATTCAGCGTTTTGTTTGTCTTGGTTTTACTTCTCAAGTCTTTCCGAATGAATTGAAATAATTCATACATATTATGAGATATTCTCTAATTTTCAGATCAGTCACTAAATCAAAGCATAAATCAATGTTTTGTTAGTTAAGGACGTGTTAAAAAGTTTTCAATGATATGAACTCAACCATTGTATTAAACTTTATATTATGTGTATTTAAATAGTTAATAATGCTTTCATTCCTGTGATTAATGGATTCATTTGTTTTGATTCTGAGTAAGTAAATGGAAAATTCTTTTGTTTTATGAATGAATTACTTTATTATTTATTAAAGTATTAAAATAACAAAAACATCAAAAAATTGAAAATTAAAAGTATATTATTATCAATACAATAATTATTAAAGCAATTGACAATAAAAAGATAATAATTAAATATTAATTAAGACTCGATTAACATATTTGTAAACTAATACCTACTAATCATTATCCGATTAAATAAAATTAAACTATCAACAAAATAAATTTTAATCTAATCTAACTCTAATTGTTATAATCAAAGAACAATAATTAAAATATAAGTATATTGAAACAAAATTCTACAATTTCCAACTAAATTAGCCTTGTTTTATAACTAACCAGTAATTTCTTAAATAAATAATGCTCAGAATAATGGTTAGTAAGTATTGGTTAACAAACACCTGATCAAAGCCGTGAGAGGGGTAGGGGGTCAGAAAGGGGTATGGGGTCAGACTTAATGTGGTCAATGTATTCGTATTCAGTTCCACTCACTTCTCTAAAATACTGGCCAAACGGCAAAGAGTTTGGCCAATCAATCGAGAATAGGACCACTGAATAGCAGACCACTAAATACAGTGTAAACAAGGCGTAAAAGAAACCAAATATAGCGACTATGATATATATCAAAAGGTTTCCCTTGTCGATCACCAAATTAATCACAAAATAAATGTTTATTATGATTATAATAATCGACACAATAGTCGCTAATACCTTAACCACCCGTCCGTTGGCGAACACTCCCATAACTCTGGCCGAACACGTGAACGTGAGGGTCGGCAGTAAAGCAAAGGGTAACATAAGACTCATTAAGGCGTTCAGGTAGTCATTCATTCCGGTCAAGTGCTGGATGTCGGAGCTCAATGTGACGGCCAGTGTGGGCCCAATGGCTATGGTCCTGGTCAGTAGGACTCGTTTCCAACGCGACCACTTCAGGTTCAGGAAGCCCTCCATCACGAACTGACCCGAATAGGTGCCCGTCATTGTCGATGACTGGCCCGCAGCGAAGATACCGATCGCCCAGATATACATAGCAAAGGCGCCGAACTGACAGCCCATATAAATACCCGCCTTATATATGTCGGCCTCAAACGGTTCCGTATTATTTTCGAAACTATCGATATCGAAGAGCGAGTTGTTTGTGGCGCTACAGACCTCCAGTACTTCAGCATTAGTTTTGCCAAATATCTCGTGTGCAAAGACAGAGGTGACCGATATGTTGATGATAAGAGACACTCCCAGAGCTATAACGGCTTCAATAAATACATAACGGTTCGCGTCATTCACTTCTTCCTTGATTTTGCGGTCCACTCGACGAGATTTGACGAGAGCTGAGTGAAGGTATAGGTTGTGCGGCATTATTATAGCGCCGATTATGCCGACCGCCTGTAACAGTGCGTCCCTATCACAGTCCTGACAGTAAGGAATCACTATTCCCTTTGCTATATCACTGGCCAGGGGTTTGACTTTTACAAATTCATAGCCAAATGTGCCGACCATTATAAGGATCAATAGGCCAAAAAACACCTCCAGTTTCCTTAACCCGTATTTGTCTAGCAATAAGAATGAAAAGGTATCCAAAATAGTTAGCAAAACGCCGGCATATAATGGTATAACTCGATTGGACAGTAAATATATGGAAACTGCCGTTCCTATAACTTCTTGCATATCGGAGCCAATTATAGCGATTTCAGACATAATCCACAGCAAAAGTCGGGGTAATTTTGGGTAACGTCTAAAACCAATTTCTGCCAAATGTTTTCCGGTGACAACACCTATGCGTGCGGACAGTCGTTGCAGGAATAGACCCACAATTGTAGAGCTGACCAAAACCCAGAGCAGCCGATACTTGGCCACAGCGCCTGACTTTAAATCTGATTCAATATTTCCCGGATCTAAGTATGCAATTGACATGAGAAATCCCGGGCCCGTGAAGGCCAGTAATCTGCGCCAACTAAATGAATAATTATCACTGTGTGGCACCGGTACCTCTTCTGTAAAATATGTGTCCAATTCTTTCGTTTTCTTGCCATTCCTCTCGTCTTGTATTATATTATTCTCAATCTTCATATTCATGGTTATTATAATTGATTTAATATTTGCAATATATTAATAGATATTCAAATATTGAATTTATGTCAATAAATTGTTATTCTTATGATTGTCTCTGTTATGCAAACAGTGATTACAAAAATACCACAAACTCATAGAAAACCATTTTCTCTTTAATGCGAAATCTTTTAAAACAGTATACAATTTGAAGAAATTTCTTTAGAAATAATATCTGAAAAGTATATGATTTATGTTAAAATTAAATGCATGATTGAATTACATTTTAAGTTATCATATTTTATTTAACTTTATTTTTAAATTAAAGAAAAATTAATCTCATTCTTGCATCTAATATTTTCAGTGTTTTCATTGATATGGTGTGTAAAAAGTCGACAGTCACCGGGAGGTAAATATATTTTAAAAATATTTTACTAATCTATAAATTATAATGTTAACAATTGTTTATAAGACATACTATGGAGCTATTGGGGCAAAAAGGGTGAGAATTCATGGGAAAAGGAGTTCGACAAATGCAGGGGAAGAATGCAATCGCCAATTAATATCGACACAAACAAACTTATTGTCGACGAGTCATTGAAAATGGATTTTATTAATTATGACAAAGCAGTCAATAATGCAAATATGTTCAATACTGGATATAAAGGTATAGTATGCAATCGCCAATTAATATCGACACAAACAAACTTATTGTCGACGAGTCATTGAAAATGGATTTTATTAATTATGACAAAGCAGTCAATAATGCAAATATGTTCAATACTGGATATAAAGGTATAGTTCATTGAAACATGCAAGATTTAAATTAAAATTAGATTAAACCTATATTTGATGTACTTTTGGAAAATATCTTTAATATAAATTGAGGTAATTATAAATCCAATAAAGACTTACATATTCTTCAGTAAAAATGATGATTCTTATTAAAAGTAAATGAAATTAAAAAGTAAAATTATAATGAGGTAATCAATAGACTGGAGAAAATAAGATCATATACTAAATGTTATCACAAAATAAAAATGAAATTATTATTAATCTTAATTTCAAAGCTAATAACAATAATCAATGAGAAACTTCTAACTTAAAAAAAATCTTGAAAAAACTTAGTTTATATACTAATGTTAAGGTTGATAATACAGTATTCTGATACCTGGGCAATAATATCTCAATTATAAGCGTATTATTAGAATTATTTAAACTATTAAATGTACTATCATAATAACCAATTGTTAGTTCGATATAACAACAGGTTCTATTAATACTAATACTTAAGTAAAATCAACTTTATAAACTGACTATACTGCTATAATCAAGTGTTGCATAATTTTGGTTTCAATTGACATTTAATTGAAATCAGATTCTTGTATGATATCATATACAGTAACAGTTCATAAGTATTATAAATAAGGGTTTGTCATCTAATTTGTTTTATCACAATTTGAGATGATAGTACTGGCTGTATTTACATATCGTATACTTTTATTTTAAACAATTTAATAAGTTAGGACTTTTTATACAAAGACACTTTGTATAGCTAAGATAACCGATTATCATACGTACAGTAAAAGGGTATTATGTATATTTAATATTACACCGTAATTGGTATGTTATTTGAATACCTATTATTCTTGTAATCCCGGTCAAATTGTTTATCATAAATTCACAGGTTTAATACATGAAAGTATTGATAAATATAATCAAATAAAACAATTATCAAGCTACAGTATACAAAATATACATAAGACCAGAAGTGAAATATAAGATAATCGATAGTTTTGTAATTATAAAAGAATTGATATTTTGTTATTAAATTGGTTGATACTGTAATTATTGCTAAATTAAAAGTATATATAATTTCAAACAAAAATATAGATTAAATTTTAATTCAATTATCGTATAGTTTGATTTGCCAATCAGTTTATATTATTATAATAAAATAATAACAATAACAAGTTAATCTTAATCTTAAAAAATAAAATTTAATAGGAACTCTAGACAAAAAACAATTTCTTATCAATGAGTGATAGAATCGTACAAAATATTTACATTACATTACACTTTGTATGAAATTATACTAAAAATAACAAATATATTAGAAAGAAATAAATTTAATTATATAAGTTCATTTTGAAGTACAATTGTTTAATAAGATTTATTATAAATAAAAATCATATTGTATACTGTAGTTATAATTCTACTGTATAGTTAAAATATTAAAACATAAAACAAACTTTTACAAGTTAATAAACACATGTGAATTGACATACCCACTTTTAATAGTATATTCCCAGAGATTTTGTGTGACATTCATTTCATTTTGAAAACATTTAAATTTTAGTAAATTAAACAATTTGATTTCTCAGGTAACAGATTTAAATAGATATCGAATCCATTGACTATTTACTATAAATATTCCTAGAAATGAGTTACACTTTAAACATTGAATTTGAATGAAGTGAAGTGAAACTAATTTTTGAAAATAATGTTTTTCTGTCACCGTTTTAATAATTAACATTTATTCAAATAGTTTTTACAGACAGATAATTCTCATAAACTGTTTGAACAAACATTTCAAACTTATCCTTGAATTTTACAATTCATTGCAAATAGTACTTTACAACATGTTATTATTTCAATTCAATTCATTCAATTGGATAATTTTGTGATTTAATAATGAAAAATACTTTTATTGTTCACCTATCCTATTAATATACAGTGCAATGTAGTGATTGCAGTGAAATTTGAGTTATATTTGTTAGACAGTATTTAATACACATTTGTTTATTTAAGGCAACAATTCAATTGCATTGATATCCCGGAATTTGTTTTATTTTTCTTTTATTATCTGTACTTAATATCAGGTGAACCCTTATATGAACTTTTGGTAAATTCAATAATTTATTAATTGACGGAACATTTAGTTCATTATTGATGTTTACATTCAAAAGGTGTTCAGTGATTACAAATGGATTAATAGGAAATTAAGCATAATATGAGTATTTCTTATCAATTGTTAATTAAAGTGCAAATATACGTTGCATTTGGAGTGAGTGATGGGTAGACATGAGACAATCACTTACTTATTGCTCAATCGGATAATCTCAATATAGGATACTTTGTATAAATTCAATGGCAGATTAGATAGATTAACACATTAATTGTTACAATTATTTCACATAATATCTTTTAAATGTACTAAACATTAAGGGCATTTCATATACCAGGTATAATATAATATTATACCTTATAAATAAATTTATAAATACTTTCACGTGAGAACAGATAACAAAATAACATTAAAAGTACAACAAAAATACTAAATAAAAGTTTACATTCAATCTGTAATTAATATATGGCGTAAACTTTACACTGTAGAGATTCAATTAATTATCAAGGTAAAAAAGAAAATCAATTATTTTAATTAAGTTATATAGTTTTGATATATAACACAAAACAACTTACAGTACATCGATATAATGAGATAATTGATGGCATTTCAGTGAAGATATTCGCGGATCAGAACAGCACCGAAGAAGTGCTCATAACAGGGACGGCACTCAACAACCAGACCTATAGGTTCATTGAATTACACTTCCATTGGAACGATGGGCCCAAAATGGCATTTCAGTGAAGATATTCGCGGATCAGAACAGCACCGAAGAAGTGCTCATAACAGGGACGGCACTCAACAACCAGACCTATAGGTTCATTGAATTACACTTCCATTGGAACGATGGGCCCAACAATGGCTCAGAACATGCCATCGATGGACACAAGTTTGTTATGGAGGTATGACATGCCTGAACAACCATTGCAATGAATTGGTTCATCGAAATATATAATCAATTCTTAGGCACATATAATGCATATGAATATCAAATACCATGACATGGAAACAGCCAACGCTCACGACGATGGATACGCTATTATAGCACGACATTTGATGAAAAGACATCAATTATTGCGCAAACAATATATTCTGTATATTAATAAAGAAGTGATGACTTTCTAAACAGATGGCAAAAGTATATTAAGTTTTGTCTTTATATAACAAATTGTCTCCAGAAATGCCTTCACATGTCAATTGTCGATGTCTTTTACACGAGTCTAAAGAACTCAAACAAACACAGCATTCATCCCAAGACTGCGACATCCCTTGCCTTTTGATAGTTAGTGATAGGCTTTCCACACGTCAGCGCCCGCTCTGCCATATCATAGACTTGTGTCACAGCAATCACTCGACAATAACCATCTGTTTCTTGTATTGTATGCACTATTTTGACACACATTTGACAACTTCTCAAATAATTAAAATATCACAGAATATATCAAAGAATAGTACAGAATATATGGTACAGAATATTACGGAATATTAAACCATTTGATGTCTCTCTTGAACACATTAAACGCCATTCTCTCTGAACATTAATATCATAGACAAGACAAAAGGGCTACAATAATACTACGGGTGCCAAATTGGACAGACAGCTAAATAAAAGCTCTCAACTCTTGCTTTAATAAGAGTGGCACGACTTGGAGAGAGTGTGTCTTTTGCTGGTAATGTGTGTCACATTTGGCTCTCAATAGTAATCTCTGATCGAAATACGAGAAATGAAGCGAAAGATATTGTGACTGTCTTTCCAATAAAGGCTTAAACAGAGATCACGACACGGAATGCACTTCCGATTATCTCCCGAAACAAACATATGAAATGACCCCCAAATAGCCTGTCCTGTCATTGCATTGCATTTATTGAACGAAAGAGTCGATTAACTCTTATATAAGTATATTTAGTGCAACACTTGTGGAGTGAACCTTCACTCCATAAACCTCTCTGTCATTCACTATAAGACTTAATTACTATACATTAGGAGTCCTTACAAATCTAATGAGATTTGAAAAATGATTGCAAATTAAGATTAAATCATATTTTTATGCGACAAATAAATTTCAATTAAAAAATCAAGAGTTGTACTCCATTTTAACATTAATACTAATTAATAGTGAATTTATCTATAGAGTGAATGTGTTTATAGAGAAATTTATTAGTTTTGCATAAATCGGTAGATTACTTCACTCGTAATTAACGGGATTATTTTAAAAGTATAATCAAGTAGTACATTATTTTACTAAAATGTATGACTGGTCGACAACCACAAAGCCCAGGGATGTCGACGATTTGATTTGTATAAATGAATAAAGAATTTCATTCATAACACTGTATATAATCGTCTGAAACATAATACTTACGAATTAGAAAAATGTTATTTTTGTCTAATTATAGGAATATTCTTAAGAAATATTTTATTCAAGGAATAGGCAGTAAGTGTGAGAGGGCTGTCATGTGTTTGTGTCAAACCAATGCTCCGGACTGTCAAAGTCATGCAATTGAGTTACACCTAAATTACCTAAACTTCTCAAATGAGTTTCAAAACACGTTTCGTTATTATTTTCAAATCCATACTTAACTCCGATATAAAAGATTCTGTGAATATCACAAAATATAACCCATTTATGTAAAAAATTACTCAAAAACTTTAATCGATTAACTTATTTTTAAGGCATAAATTTTCTTACGAAGAAAGTAATCAATTAATCATTTTTCTCATCAATAAATTATTTGCGTTTTTAACCTCAGGTTCCGATGAAAAGCGAATAAAATCTCAATTTTGTTCATAAATGCAAAGAAATGAATGTCTTGAGAGAGAGAGAAGTGAAGTAAAGCACAGAATCGGAGCTAAAGGAGAGAGAAATAAGAGACTCGTCTCATATCGGGAGTCGGTTTGATATATGAACCTAATTAAGTGCAATATTTGTGCTAAAATATCACAATCTCTATAATTTAGACACACTCTCACTCTCGCACTCCCTCTCCACTCGTTTGCAACAATTGCACGGATCGGATGAACCGCTCTCTCATCCATATTATTCACGAAAAACGATACCAATGTGTTAGTGAGTGGAGAGAGAGAGAGAGAGAGAGAGAGAGAGAGACTCGAAATGTTTAATGTTTTTTGTAATTAACAAGTAAGTTTATGAAAAAATGTATTAAAGAAATCACAAAACTTTTCTAATAAAACAAGAATTCTGTGAATTCATTACACAATTCTTTTAAATTATTCAAAAATTTTAATATCTATTTATTTATAAAATTGAATCCTATTAAGTTTACACATCCAGTGATCAATATCTGTAAAATGTAAATCAGTACATACCTGAAATATTTAAGTATTTACCCCGCCACGATTATAACATTTAAGTTTCATATCCAACACAAACGCATTTCAAATCATATTTTGATTTATTTATAATAAAACAACAACTTTTTCAAAGAATAACTTTAAGAGCTTTAAAACAGTTTCCTATACGTGTATCGTCTTATATGATGGTAATGTATGAAACACGGGAACAGGCGTTCAATTGACATCTTTGCAGAGCCAACACTTGCGGTCAAATGTTGTTAACCGAAAGCATTACCAGTAAAGTCAATATGAGATGAGAATCTTTAGGCAACACATAGGCTAAGCATTTAGAGCATGAGCATTCAATTGACATCTTTGCAGAGCCAACACTTGCGGTCAAATGTTGTTAACCGAAAGCATTACCAGTAAAGTCAATATGAGATGAGAATCTTTAGGCAACACATAGGCTAAGCATTTAGAGCATGAGCTGAACATGAGCACCGCATATACATACATGTGATCACAATATTTTTGCCATCATTTGCTGCTCTCTGATACACAACATATTACTATCGGAGGTCACAAATGCTCATCTCGTGGGATATGATCGCAAAATTTTGTGTCCATAGGTCTCGGGAGGTTTGGGTCAATATGAGGGGGTGTTGTGTTGTGCAGTAGCTATAATTGATAACACGAATCAATAAATTGATTGCAATTCCGAATGCAATATAAATACAAATCTTTATTTGAAATATTGATATAATTGTAATAAAAATATCACCTATTTTGAGGGTATCATAATAGGGACAATCAAGAGGGTATCATAATAGGGACAATCAAGAGGGTATCATAATAGGGACAATCAAGAGGGTATCATAATAGGGACAATCAAGAGGGAGAGCTATCTATATTGAACCATACATTTGCCAAACTCCGACAAAGTGTGTTCAATAAGATATAAAAAGGGAAGTGCTGTGTAACTTAATACAAGGGAAGTGTAGTTTGTTGTNAAAATAGTGCATACAATACAAGAAACAGATGGTTATTGTCGAGTGATTGCTGTGACACAAGTCTATGATATGGCAGAGCGGGCGCTGACATGTGGAAAGACAGCACAGATAGGCTGCACACTAACTATCAAAAGGCAAGGGATGTCGCAGTCTTGGGATGAATGCTGTGTTTGTTTGAGTTCTTTAGACTCGTGTAAAAGACATCGACAATTGACATGTGAAGGCATTTCTGGAGACAATTTGTTATATAAAGACAAAACTTAATATACTTTTGCCATCTGTTTAGAAAGTCATCACTTCTTTATTAATATACAGAATATATTGTTTGCGCAATAATTGATGTCTTTTCATCAAATGTCGCTCAAAGTATTGTCACACATGTGACTAACATGTAATTGAATTTGAATTTATTAGTCAAAATATGGTGTATATTTTTTGTTTAAACTTAAATACTTATAAACAAATTGGATTGTTTAAACCATTTCTTACAAGTTATTCAGTTATATATTTCTATACTTATATTCTGTATACTAGTATTCCTTCATAACATGTACATTATTTTCTGTTAAAGAATAAGTCATTACAACCTAATCATAACCGGGGGCAGTATCTATCAAATCATAACATGCTTATTTAATGTATATTTTGTCAGGATGTTTTGAAAAGCTTCATATTAATGTGCTTTACCTTTAGTTTTTTATTTATAATATTGGTATAATTTATGTAGTCATTCACTTAAATGGAGTACTGATAAAAAGTGGTGCGAAACTAACAAAAGGGAAATTTCCTCACATTTTCAATACGAAAAGCAAAGAGAGATTGTTATTTGATATGATTATCAAAAGAGCTATTATACTGTTTATATCACAACTCATTAAATATTTTTGAATAAAAGTGGTAAATATATAGATCATTCACTACTCTACTCATTGCACTCAATAATATTTTGGTTTTATTTTTGTGTTTAAAAATGTCTTTAAAGACTATGTGATTGAATTGGCGATGCAATTGGTTATACATGTATTTCATAACTTATGTATTTACTTTACAAACCCTTGACTTTATAGTAAGAATATTATTAATCAATGAACTGGTGTTTGACTAGAAGTTTTAGGTGTGAATTAAGTGCCAAAACCCCTTTTGGCTGTTCTTTCAATGCATTGATGATATAGATATGGATATAAAGAGAGGTATTGTTAATAATATTCAATACTTGTGAGCAATTCTTATGAGACCTCATACACGACAATATGAAACACGGCTTAACCATTATATCACGTCATATACTGTGGTATTCGTTGTTTAATCTGAAAGCGATAGACATATTATATATCCTATTATTCATAGCCTTAAGCACTCAATACTATCTCTTTTGCTCTGCATTTATGCCAAACATAGAATATTTGTGTCGTAACAGAGTATACAGTATAGCAGTTATTTTGGTTACATTTACCAATATATTAATGTATCGGTTCTGAGTATTTATACGGTATACGAGTTTAAGAGAGTTGAGAGAGAGAGAGAGAGAGAGAGAGAGAGAGAGAGAGGTCTATCATGCTTTATATGTCGAGTTAATTGCAATTCTTTCATCTCTTAGTGCTCTTTAAGCAATGGTTCAGCGATTCTTATGTGTCAGTCCCCCCATCAGTGAGACATCAGAGTGTGTGTTGGGTTAGAGAGCATAGAGAGAGAGAGAGAGAGAGAGAGAGAGAGAGTGGGGGATGGGATGTGCAATAGAGAGAGCGGTGTAATAGAGCGCCCACTTCTCACACGACAAGACTTTTTCTCATTTCATGCCCTCAGATGTAACACAAGAATGTTTGGCCCAAACCTACCATTTCTGCATTCATTCACTGATTGCACTGTTGTTTTCTCATCACTTTATATATGCCTAACCCCTACCTATCGATTCCTATCCCTCGATTCAATACAGTATCTCTCAAACGCTCTGTCGATGAGATTGTTTTGAAAATAGTAGTAAACCTTATATAGAGAAGTGGTGTCTTATCTCATATATGAATTGAACGAAATAGTGATACACTTGAGAGTCAAATGAAAAATAAGGGCACAAAAAATGAACGAATGAATGATTAAACAATATAAATGTCGGGCTTTATATTCAGCCATACATTACATAATATGACACAATATTCATAAGAAGGGGATTTGATTTTGTGAACACAAGCTGTAAAATAGTCTCTGCTTGGGATACAGCAATATTTAAAACTGAAATAAAGTTATATTATAATTAGGAATGCAAAAAATATGGATAAAAAGTGGGTTTTTATAACTAGGCTAAGTGTATCCCTGTGATTCATAAAAACATATTCATTAATTTAATCAGTTTTGGATTTCCAAAAATATTAATTCTTTATAATAATTTTATATGACTATTCGTTTACATAAATACTCATTTGATAAAATTGTGACTATTACAATTTTCTTTAAATTTGTTGATTACTCAGGAAATTTTATTATTCATAATATATTATTTCATCGATTAATAAAGGTTTGAGTGTTTTATCAATTGAATACTCATCTAAAATTATCATAAAGGATTAAAATATGGAAAATCAAAAACTGATTAAAATAGTGAATAAGTTTTGTATTAATCACAGTGATACGCATAGCCACTATTTATAATACCTACTTTTAATTACATTATTTTTTCATTCCTAATTATAATCTATTATATTTTACTAAATTTAAAATGAAAATAACTTTTATAAATTAGATAAATTATATTTCTGTTTCTACTTTATATCTGTTTTAATTATCATTATATTAGCTGACAATGTTTGCCTGTACCTCGAATACAGACTATTTTACAGCTTGTGTTCACAAAATCAAATCCCCTTTTTATGAATAGTGTCTCATATTCTGTAAATTGAATTCTCTTTTATATCTCATATACACTGAACACTACGATAAACACAGAATATTCGCCAATTTATGTGTGAATAAAATCGTTGAAAAACATAGGGTTAGTAGATATGTGTGTGATAGTAAAATTAGTTTAATATTATATGGCAAATGTTATTCATATCTAATTACTAATTAGACGCCTCAGTGAATGACACAATTTTGCATTATTTAAATATTAGCTGTCATACAGTGTACTGTATATGTCATAATATTCATTATATAATCTTATTATACAAAATAGAAATTTACTTCACATGAACACACAGTACAGTATTTACTGTTACATGAATTTATTATACGATCTGTTTTTATACACAAAATCTATCGCTACATATAAAAAATCATATAATGTATATTAATAAGATATTGGATAGCAAAAATTTTTGTTTAATACAATAATTAAATTAGCCATGTTTTTTGAGAGCTTCCCTAATAGTAAAACTTTTTTTGGTAATGAAATAATGCAATTAACGCATAATGACTATATGTATATATAATAGTATATATTGTATAATATATTATGTGATAAATGTTCGTGTCTTTCATTAATAGTCCAAATTTTTTGTGTCGTTTTATCTGTTGTTTAGTAAAAGTTATAATAATAGTAATGTAGGGAATATTTGGTGTCATACATTCAAAGTACTTATTGTCTGCGAAAATTATATTATTATTTGAGTAATAAATGCATGTGTGATAGTAAAATTAGTTTAATATTATATGGCAAATGTTATTCATATCTAATTACTAATTAGACGCCTCAGTGAATGACACAATTTTGCATTATTTAAATATTAGCTGTCATACAGTGTACTGTTATGTCATAATATTCATTATATAATCTTATTATACAAAATAGAAATTTACTTCACATGAACACACAGTACAGTATTTACTGTACATGAATTTATTATACGATCTGTTTTTATACACAAAATCTATCGCTACAAATAAAAAATCATATAATGTATATTAATAAGATATTGTATAGCAAAAATTTTTGTTTAATACAATAATTAAATTAGCCATGTTTTTTGAGAGCTTCCCTAATAGTAAAACTTTTTTTGGTAATGAAATAATGCAATTAACGCATAATGACTCTATGTATATATAATATATTATGTGATAAATGTTCGTGTCTTTCATTAATAGTCCAAATTTTTGTGTCGTTTTATCTGTTGTTTAGTAAAAGTTATAATAATAGTAATGTAGGGAATATTTGGTGTCATACATTCAAAGTACTTATTGTCTGCGAAAATTATATTATTATTTGAGTAATAAATGCTTGAAATGAATAATATTTCGTATCAAACACCGCAATCTCTCTCTCTCTCTCTCTCTCTCTCTCTCTCTTTCAGCTAAAAATTCATTTATCTGTTGTAAGCGCTCAACACATAAAAACTGAATCTTTTATTTGTTTGATCACAAGAATATTGTCTAATGATTGACATTATGCTTGAGGATAGAGTGGGAGATAGAGAGCACTAAATCTAATGAAATTTTTAAGATATTGCCAATTCTGTAAAACACTGAACTTTCTTGAATATCTTTCAAATCATAAGATAATTTAAAAGTTTAATTTGCTTTAAAATATTTTAGCAAATTTGCTATTAACTGTAATTGATTATGTAGATTAGTAATATTAATAAATACATCTAAATTTATAGCATCAAACTAACTTATGTTAAGTGACATAAACTAGTAGATAGTCTTATGCAATAAGTAATAGTCAGGAAAAATAAATAAGCAAAACATATAAGCAAAACATATAAGCAAAAGTATCTCAGAGTTTATGCGACAGTTTAGTGCAACAGAAAGAAGTTTGGATTTGTGGACACAAATTGAAACATAATCTGAAAGTTTGGTCTCTCATTGAGAATCCAATCATTATTTATCTCATGTGTCGTACGGTCTATAAGAGAGTTGTTATTTATATCTATATATAAGAGAGACTTATTTTATATTAAATTACTCTAACATTTGATGTAAATTATTCACAATAAATAAGAAATTTATTGAATAGAGAGTTGCAATGCCAAAGTAAACGGAAATGTAATCAATTTATTAATATCTATATCTATTATATAAAATATTATTATATATAAAAATTAAATATAGTATGCAGTATACTTATTATATATTTTTATATATTCTGTATTTATCTATTTTTTTAATAAATTTGTTCCTATTAGTTTATAAAATAAATTTTTATTTTATTTTTCTATTTTATATCTATTTCTATAATTTAATGTTTGGTTTTGTTTTTATTTTATGAAATCGATTTAACTATAGAACTGTATTTGTTTTTCTTAATATATTTATTTGTGAACATACTTTCATATGATTAAATTTAATCAGTTTTTGATTTTCAATATTTTAATCTTTATGATAATTTTAGATGAGTATTCAATTGATAAAACACTCAAACCTTTATTAATCGATGAAATAATATATTATGAATAATAAAATTTCCTGAGTAATCAACAAATTTAAAGAAAATTGTAATAAATAATCAATAATCAATAATCATACAATTTTACGAAATGAGTATTTATATAAACAAATATTTATATAAAATTATTATAAAGAATTAATATTTTTGAAAATCAAAAACTGATTAAATTAATGAATGTGTTTTTTATGAATCACAGGGATACACATAGCTCAGTTATAAGAACCCACTTTTTATCCATATTTTTTGCATTCCTAATTATAATATCTATATAACTTTATTTCTATTTTAATTATTACTGTATTAACGAATGATGTTAGCCTGTATCTCAAGCAGAGACTATTTTACAGCTTGTGTTCACAAAATCAAATCCCCTTTTTATGAATATTGTGTCATATTATGTAATGTATGGCTGAATATAAAGCCCGACATTTATATTGTTTAATCATTCATTCGTTCATTTTTTGTGCCCTTGTTTTTCATTTGACTCTCAAGTGTATCACTATTTTGTTCAATTCATATATGAGATAAGACACCACTTCTCTATATAAGGTTTACTACTATTTTCAAAACAATCTCATCGACAGAGCGTTTGAGAGATACTGTATTGAATCGAGGGATAGGAATCGATAGGTA
>CAJPVJ010001009.1:0-18707 GCA_905397405.1 Oppiella nova
AAACAGGGAAATATTGCATATAAAAATTAATTAATTAATTATATGCTAACTAAATAATATGTTACTATTTTTACCTAGTGTGTTACCAACCTGATGACCAGTGTAAAATGTTCCCCTTGACCTGACCTAACCTTACCTATCCTTACAATGGTCTAAAGTCTATTGGTCATTAAGTTATTTAAGTTTAGGTCCATTTGCCAGTTCCCATGGCAAACACCTCCACACGTTTTCACACACTGCTCTCTACTACCAAATTGGTTAGCATTGCCACCGCATCCGCCGTAGTTAAAAGACCCGCATTTGTGGGAAGTTGGGTCACAATAGTATACGTTACTGGCGGCCATACAAGGTCCAGGAGCCACAGGTTGGTAACACACTAGGTAAAAATAGTAACATATTATTTAGTTAGCATATAATTAATTAATTAATTTTTATATGCAATATTTCCCTGTTTTAGAAAATTATTATACTATTTTATATAATGTATACTTACATGAGAGTATGTTAGGATTACCAGGGTTAGCAGCCCATGAATCAGAGGGTATGTTACGATTACCAGGGTTAGCAGCCCCTGAATTATAGTCACAATGTGCGAGAGTTGCACAATGATTTTTTAAAATTCAAAGATTCTATTTAAAGATATTTTCCAATTAATTTATTCATAAAATTCGAAATAAATAATAACTTTTTAAATTAATTTCATGGTGCGCTGCTGAAACGCAAATTTTAAATATGCTAGCTAACTACATAATTTTATTATTTTAAATTTCTATTCAATGTATTTATAATTGTCAAATATGGTCCCCACGTTTAGTAATTCATAATTTCTTAATAAGTCTGAAGTTGTAAATGATATTAATTGTAACATAATTTTAAATTATTTAGTAAACTTCAATGGCAGATTGTTTTTGGTAAATAAAACTGTAAACTAATAATGTATATTTATATAATAACTAATAACAAGTTTTAATTATTACTTACGGCATGTTTTATTTACTCATTTATTCAAATTTTATATTCAATAACATTAATTGTGTTAAAATTATGACAATTAAATTCATTATAATTTTTTATACATTTTTCATTTCATTTTTGGGATCTTTGTGTTAATTTTTATTTTTTTAAATAAAATTAATTATTAATTAATAACAATGAACCGTCTCAAATTATATTTCTAAATAGACATTTATAAATTGTTATTTATTTTATTTATCACTGTAATTTATTTGCATTAGAAATAATACTAGGATATTAATGATAAAATTGAAAACATTTGAATAAAGTTAAAATAGTTTGCTTGAATAGATTGTTTAATTGTTTTGTTAATATTTTATTTTTAATTAATGTAACAAATTTATAACAATAACATATTTGATAAATGTGATTTATTATTTGTCCATTCTGTAACGTGCTATATGTTTATACATTTATAATTAATTATGATAGAAATGTTTATAAAATTATTTATGGCATAAATAATATAAATTAAATATAAAAATTTTCGTATAACTTGTTAAAAATGTTTACTAACCTAGTAACCCAGTATATTATAGTAACCTATACAACATAAGTTATGTTATTAAATACCCAGTAACATAAAATGTTAAGAGTTGACAATTATAATTTATAATTTGATTAAAAAAATAAAAGACTGTAAGGCATATTGAGTTAAATAATAATATTATCAGGCAATATGAAACATTAAAATTATTGGTACGATGTTTTTATAAAAACTGTAAACTAATTTACTAAAATAATTTAGTTTAACAGGCAAACTTAAAATGCTATTCACGGGACTCCTTTTTTTAATGAAATTGTTCTTGATGAATATAATTTTAAACATTACTGGTATATGAAAAAGATATTGTGCAAACAGTAAACTAAATTAATGAAAATAATTTATAATTTAAAAGGATAATTATTTTATAAAAAATAATTTCTGGTCTGACCGCCAAAATGGATAAATTTTAAAATGTTAATTACAACACTTAGTCAAATTTAAAACTATACACCCAAGCAAATTTTTTAAAAAATTATTTAAAAATCTTATTCAATTTATTTATGATTTACAAACACCGCCACAGGATTGCACGCATAGGGCTGTCGTATTGAAATTGTTGGCATTTCCATCGCACCCGCCGTATGTGAATGGCTCGCATTTGTGGGCCTTTGGGTTGCAATAGTACCGGTCTATGGCTGCCCTACAGAGGCCCACATCGTATTTTGAGTAACAATCTAGGTTAATTTTATAAAATTATATTATCAAACTTATTATTCAAATTGACTGTGACATAATTTCTACACAATCTATTAAACACTTACATGTTGGTATGTTTGGACCACCAGGGTTAATGGATCCCGAAACACCAGGTATAAAATTAATGGATAGTGTCACGCAAATTATTAGCGACGATAGTGCACTTATTTTAGACATTTTGAATAAATGAAAAAAATTGACTTTGTTAAAAATATTTTGTGTGTGTTTATATAGTTTTTAGTGCGCATACAATGTTAGGTATTTTATAACAATAACAATTTTGATAAATGTCATTTGTCTGGTAATAATAAAATTAATGTGTTTTCATACACTGGATAATTTATTATTATGAAAAGCTCCTATATAAATGTAATTTGATTAATTTTAAAAGCAAGAAAAACATAAATTATTTACTTTAAATAGCTTGAACATTTTTATTCCTATAAATTTATAATTAGAATTATTGGTAAATCAATTCATCAAGAAAGTTGATTTCTAAAAGTTTTAAATAGAAAATAAGTAAATGACTATTTTAGACTGTAAATTAATTAATTGGATCATGATATTTACTAAATGTTTTTGAAATTTAAATTTTTTGTTGAGTTACAATGTGTGTTTTTAATTTATTATTTTATTTATAATAAAAATATTTAGAATTCAATTCATATAAATAATATAACAAACAGTAAACAAAACTTTTCAAACATTTCATAATATATAATAGCTTTAATTTTAAATTAATGGCATGTATCATAATACTCTATAAATTTTAAAAGTAATACCAAGTACATAAATTATTTTTTAGTACGCAATCTAAAGGGACAAATTTTGGGTAAAATAACATGTTTATGATTATAAATATATAATTTGTGAGTTGGTCACCCTATCTATGAGGTGCAAACACCTCCACATGATTTTACACATAGGGCTGTCGTATTGAAACGGTTATCATTGCCGCCGCACCCGCCGTATATGAATGGCTCGCATTTGTGGGAAGTTGTGTTTCAAAAGTATCGGGGAAAGTAGCCATAACATTGGCCCCCATCGGGTGCTGAGTAACAATCTAGGTAATTAAATAAATAAAAATAATATTAGTCTAAACAATATAAAATAATTTTACACAATATAAATATAATTATTACTAACATGTTGGTATATTAGGTCCACCAGGGTTAATGGGCCCTGACCCACCATAGTCACAATTTACTAATAATATTAGGCAAAATGATACTGGTAGAATTACATTAGTTTTAAACATTTTGAATAAAATAAATTTGTTAAATAAAATTATTTAGGTTTATGTTTTTATATTTATAAATTACAATACTAACATGCTAGATAAATATAATTTATTAAATGAATAAATGGGGTTGTTGTTTTTTACATTATATTAATTAATTAAAATAGCTAAACACTACATAATTTAATTTATCACATCTATTTATAGTAAACATACTGTAAATGTTTCGAGGTAACAATAGGTAACAATATTATAACAATATTATAACAATATTATAACAATATAATAAATAACTTGGTAATAAATGATTGTAACCCAGTAACCTATTACTGAATATTAATAATTTATTGCCTTTCAAATTTATCATATTAAAATATTGCTTTGTTTATAACATTAAAATGTAGGTTTATATAAAAAATATAATTGTTTATTAATTATTTAAAAGCTAAAATAATTTTGGTACGTAAGTAATTTTAAAATTAAATTAATTTTATTTTAATATTCACCATACAATTATAAACATATAGACACATTTTACTAAAATATTTAATAACTAACACAAACAAAAAGCTGTAAAATATAATTATTTAAATAATTATATATAGAACCAGAAATACATTTAACGAGTTGGATTTAAATTGTATTATAATTAAATTTATTATTTTATGTTAAAACTATTTAAAATGAAAAATAATTAAAATATTCTATGTCAAATTTTAAGTAGCACATTAAACAAAAAATAGTAGTAAAACTAATACAATAAAACATCATCAATTAAATATACAAATGTATTGATATATTGGATAAATATAATTTATTAATTCTATAAATAGGTTATGTGGGTAATGTATTTTATTAAAAAATATAATGAATTATCATAGATAACCTCGTATAAATTAAACTTTCAAAAATCTATTTATAGTATAAAGGTATTAAGGTATTAATTATTGATTAACTATATAAATCATAGATAACCTGTCTAAAAGCTTTTAAACCTAGTAACCTAGTAGTGTAATAAATTATACTCATAATTTATTACAATAAACATATACCGGTAATTTACTTATAAAATTATTAACTTTATATAGTTATAATATGTTTTATTGATAAGATTATAAAATGAGCAGTATACAATTTTTAATCTCAATTAAATGTGTTGCCTATGGGTCGCAAACACCGCCACAATATTGCACACAAATAGCTGTTGTCTCGAAACGGTTATCATTGCCACCGCACCCGCCGTATATGAATGGCTCGCATTTGTGGGACGTCTGGTTGCAAAAGTACCTGGGTATCATCGCTTTACATGGTCCCACATCAGGTGCTGAATAACAATCTAATTGAGCAAGGAATTTTGAAAATATTTATTATAATACTAGCAAATATTTTATTAGCAATTTATTCATGCTAGCTCATTACAATGCCGTATAAAAAATACACTATAAGTATAGTATAATTAATTTAATTTAATTATTTTAGTATATGTTTTATACATACCCCATGGTGGGTTGGTTGTAACATCACCCAGGTCACATTTTATGACTACAGTAATAGCTGCTAGTATTGAGAGTATTGTAAGAATTTTAAACATTTTTCAAATGTTTTTAGTAAGTTTGTTGTAGTAACTTGTAAAGTTATATTAACTTTTTTTAATTAAGCGTGTTGAATTTATATAAATTGAGTTTTATTTCACAAACATGATAAGCAATTTATTATTTGATAAATGTGATTTTCCTATGTGAACAAAAACAATATGCTACTTTTATACAATAACAATTAATTATAGTAAACAATTTCATATAGTAAATATTTGTCTAGGTTTATAGTTTTAATTCAATGTATAAAAGTTTATTGATCTAATGATTTATTTGAACTTGGTAATGCAACAATAAATTATTTATTTATTAATACATATAGCTAGGTCAAAATAATAGCAATTAAAATTATGTATAGTAAATAAAAATAAATAAAATTTGTAAATAGTTTTAAAGTTTTAAATAGAATTTATTGTACCTAAAAATATACTCCGGGTAAAAGTTTAAAAATTAGATAAATTTTATGGATAATCAATTTGTGACGTTATGTGAAATATATTAATTTTACTTGTTTAAATATTATATAATAAATGGGATGTTTGGTACATTTAATACAGTAATACATAAGTGCAGTACAAAATACAATTAAATATAGTTAGGTACTTTACAATTAATAAATAAATGTAAAAATAATTTATTTTTCACAGTTTTGTATAATTTATTTACTATACATTTTAATATTAAAATAAAAATAGCATTCAAGTATTTACTCATTTTATTAAAAACCATTTATTTATAAAATTATATTTAATAACATACCAGTAACAATTACAAGAATTTAAAATAGTCTATTATTAAAATAAAATATTTTTATTAAATTTTGATTATATGGTATCAGAAAGTTATAGTAAATAAAATTTAAACATCATAATAAAATAAAAAATATTAAATAATTTTTAAATTATATAAATTTCAGTAAATATTTTACTATTCAAATTAATAAATTATGTGTCCAGGACAAATTTTATGAGTCGCAAACACCGCCACAATATTGTAGGCATAGGTCGACCCCATCGAAGTGGTTATTGTTGGCCCCACAGCCCCCGTACACAAAGGGCTCGCAGGCACGGGATGTTGTGTTACAGAAATAGGCTTCAATATACGCCCGACAAAAACTAGCATCCGGGTCCATTTGGCAATCTATTTTTAAAAATTCAACTCATTTTTAAAGCCACAAAAATATAATTGTATACTTGATATTATTTTAGTAAATTGTCTAACTGTTTTTACAGTTTAAATGCTTTAAAACCTGTAATAATTAGGCTAGCTTAAAATTTATCATAATTATATTTTAAAAAAATTATTTTGTATATTTATTAAATTTTTATAGTAGTAGCAAAAATTATTTTTGTTTTATTTAATATGTTTTGTTAAGTTATCAACACAAACCCCATGAAGTAATAGCATCCGGATCAGATACTACATCTGAATTTTCAACTTCAGTGCCATCATTACTTGCTAAATCATTAATTATCTCATCCTGGCAACATATAATATTCACCGATACCAACGCAATAGCCACAAATATTAAATGCAACTTGAGCATAATTAAACTGTAATTAATTACTTTAAACAAATTATAATTTTTTAAAAATACTACTAACTAAATATATTGATCAGTAAACTTATTCACACTAAAATACATTTTCAATTCAATTGAATTTTTGAGTAACCTATTAATTACAATGATATTAATGTGTTGGACTAATTTATAACAATAGAAACAATACTTTTATAGTAATTGTTTAATAAATACAAAATAAAAATATGTACATCACACAATAAATTTATAAAATATTATATTAAATACAAAATTAATTTCAAAATAGTAATTTTAAAAATTTAATATTTATATCAAAAGTATAATAAACAGGTCATTAATAAATTTTTATAAAACAAATTTAAACTAAATAATAAAATTAAAAACAACTTAATTAAATAATTACCAGTAAATATAATCATATTAGATATAATATTATTAAACAGGTTCATATCCCCCTATTACCGGCACTGCCTTATTTGCCAGACCCGTCAGACAAAGTGAGTGAATGAGAGAGAGAGAGAGAGAGAGAGAGAGAGAGAGAGAGTTGGCTATTTATTAAATATTAATTAAATTAAATTTATACAAGCACATCAAATTAAATTTAAAATAACTATATCAATTAATAATTTACTAATTTTAATTGTAATCACATGATAATAGCTCTCTCTCTCTCTCTCTCTCACTCACTCACTCTCTTGTCTGGCGGGTTTGGGGGCAAATAAGGCAGTGTCCCTGTTATCACCCTCGTAGGTGTCCTGGCACACAGTCTCGCAAAAGGTATCCATAGCAAATATACTCCCGATTTTGGCCTCTTAACACGCCTGTATTAATTTACAGGCATAGGTACTGAGGTCGTCATACCAGCCCCCTATTTGGGGTCTATTTTTATCGCAAGCACTGGTATCTAGCGCAACCATACATATGACTGGTCTGGGTGCCGGTGCTATAAGATATAAAATGATTAATTACAAAAATAACACATAATTTAATAAATTAATTAAATGTATTAATAGTATAGGTAATGTTCAAAAATGTATTTCAAATTTTATATAAATTTGTATCTAATTTATAATTAATGCACTAATAGTTTACAGTTATGATAAATGATAATCACAATAATAAAATAAATTGGCATGTCTGCGGTATGTCAATATTACAGATTATAATTATGTTTGTAAATATTCAATTAATTTTACAATTAGTTTACAGTTTTTTATTGAAAATAATTAAACGATTTAATCAATTCGCAATGAGATAATAATAATAAAATATGGTTAATTTATAAAACTAAATTCTTAATTGTTATGGTAATTGTCTAAAAAAATACAAAATATTTATTAAACCATGACACTATAAATTTATATAATATTTTATTAAATGCAAATAAATTTCAAAAGTATTTTTAGCATTTATAAATTTTTAGCAAACAAATTTAAGCAAAAACCATAAAATAACAAACATTATAATTAAATGTTTATTATTAAATATAATCATGATAGAAATAAAATCTTTTAATAAGTTCAGGTTTCTTCCTATAAACTCCCTCGTAGGTGACCTGGCACACAGTCTCGCATAGGATATACGTAGCAAATATACCCCCGATTAGGGCCTCCCCACAGGCCTGTATAGACTGACGGGCATAGGTACCAGCCCTCTATTTAGGGCCTGTTTCTATCGCAAGCACTGGTATCTGGCGCCACCATTCATATGATTGATTGGTGTAGGTCCCGGTGCTATAAAACATAAGTGGGATTGACTTTTATCCCCCGATCATCCCCCGATCCAGATCCCCAGATTGAGGGAGAGAGAGCTGGTTATATATTTAATTATTATTAAATACTAATTTATTATTAATTTTTTACAAAGCATTTTATGTAGTTTAAAGGTAAATCAGCTAATAATTTACTAATTGTTATTGTAATCACATATTAATAGCTCTCTCTCCCAATTTCGTGGTCAAGATTGGGAGAGAGAGAGCTATTAATATGTGATTACAGTTATAATTAGTAAATTATTAACTGATTTAGCTTTAAAGTATATATACATTACTGAAGTATGATTCAGTAAATGTTTATTACCGGTATCAAATATAATCATGATAGAAATAAAATCATTTAATAAGGTCAAATTTCTCCCTATAAACACCCTCGTAGATGACCTGACACACAGTCTCGCATAGGTTATCCGTAGCAAATAACCCCCGATTAGGGCCTCCCCACAGGTCTGTATAGATTGACGGGCATAGGCACTGAGGTCGTCATACCAGCCCCCTATTTGGGGTCTATTACTGGTATCTGGCGCCTCCATTCATATGTCTGGTTTGGGTGCCGGTGCTATAAGACATAAAATAATTAATTACAAAAATAATACATAAGTTTTTAAATTAAATAAATATTACAATGATAAGAATCCCCCAAAATATATTACATGGTAAATTTGTATGTAATGAATTGTTAATCTACTATAAGTTTACAGGTTTGATAAATGATTTCTATAATATTAAAATAAATTACCCTGTCCGTCTATATCCCAATAGGAAAATTATTATTACCTTCCTAAATATTAATTTAATTTTACAATTAGTTTACAGTTTCGTATTGAAAATAATTTATGCAACTCAATGAAATAGCAATGAGATAAAAAAATAATAAAATATGATTATAATATTTGAAATAGACTTATAATTTTAATAGTTAATTTCTAATTAAAAACAAATTATTTATTAGACCATAACACAATAAATATATAAAATATGTAACTAACAAGTATAAGTACAAGTAAATTTCAAAAAGTATTTTTTTAACATTTATTAATTTTATCAAAAGTATAATAAACAAGTCCCATTAATAAATTTATAAAACAAATTTTTAAGTTATAAAAATCCAAACAATTTAATTAAATGTTTATCAGTAACTATAATCATGGTAGATTTAACTTCATTTAACCAGTTCAGGCTCATCCCTATAACCACCCTCGTAGGTGACCCGGCACACAGTCTCGCACTCGGTCTCATTAGGAAATATACTCCCGATTATGACCTCCAAACACGCCTGTATAGGCTCACAGGCGTAGGTACTCGGGTCGTAATACCAGCCCTCTATTGGGGGTTTAAGTTTATTGCAGCCACTGGTGTCTGGAGCCCCCATACATATGTCTGGTTTGAGTGCCGGTGCTATATAAATATAATTATTTACAAAATTAATGCATTAGGTTACAACTAAAAACTCCAAAAATATATTATAATATAAATTTTTATGTAATTAATGTAGTAATAGTTTGCAATTATGATAAATAATTTTTACAATATTATAAAAATTGTCCTTTAAATGAAAACCCTTTATTATAATTTTAGATATATTTTGAAAATTTTAAATTACTTTAGCAAGCAGTTTACAGTTTTTTATTTAAAATAATTTAAGCGAGTTGATTAATGTCAGGTATTAATAAAGTAAATAAGTTAGCTAGATATTTAGGTATAATAGTTTGTATATTTTTATATTAATTACTTACTTGATATAAACAGGTCAGTCAGGTCCGGAATATAGATACCAAGTCCATAATGTATCAGGGCGATATTAAAGAAAACTATTAATATAATTGATTTATTCATTTTGAAAATTAATTAATTAGTTATCAACAATAACTGTATAGTTTTACAAAACTTTGAATTAATATAAATTAATATCATCTCTATTTATTTAAAAATGATATGACATTGGGTATCATGCACTTTTGTTTTATATAAATATGTCATGGGTGCTTAAATATAATATATTTATATCTATTGTATTTTTGCATTATTTAAAAACTTAAATGCACTATTTATTTAAAAATGATATGACATTGGGTATTATGCACTTTTGTTTTATATAAATATGTCATGGGTGCTTAAATATAATATATTTATATCTATTGTATTTTTGCATTATTTAAAAACTTAAATGCAATCATGTTTTTATGACATGGGCATTAAAAAAATATTTTTTTAAAATATTTATTGGTTATAACTATTTTTCAATTTTTAAACAAAATTCTAGACTAAAACATGTAACTATGAAAGTGACCATGAGTGAATTATCAATGATATTGTTAAAACAAAAATCTATTGTTATAAATAATACCCAAATGATAACATCTGTAAATATAATACATTTTAGGTAAAACATTATTTGGCAAAAATAATTATTATTATTGTTTTTCCAGAACTGTAACAAAATTTTAAGTAGCTATTCACTTTAATAATGTAATTTAATTATAAAAAACTTGGACCCCCCACAACCGGCGGATTAAAATGATAATGTTTACATGATTTTTATTAACAAAATTAATTAAAATTAAATTATTTTAAAATACAATTTTTAAGAATAATTTTTATAAAAATAAATGAAATATAAAATATAAATAAATTCACAAACTTAATACAGTATATAACTACAGAGATGATACATAAACATACGTTTCCCATATGTGTTAAACATGTGTCTCACCACATATACAGTACTTACTATTACTATTACATTTAGTATCACACGTACTCCTAATTAATATTTTTTAACAAATAAAAAATACTATTTTTAAAAATGAAAATAAGACATAATAGCTGCGAGTAGGTGTACAAAAATGTCACTGATACAATATTTATTCATACATTTTTACATATTCTTTCTACATTCATACCTCATAATAGACACATTAGTATTAAGTTATGCGCAAATTATTAAGTCATACGCCTATGGAGTTTGGGTGCAAATATGGATACAGTTCCTCAGGTGGATAGGGCTCAGAGCCTAACGGTAAGCACCGGTATTTATAACCCATTTTTAAAATATATTAATAAATATATATTATTTTGTATAGTGACATTATTTGGATAATTAATTTGAATGCCATAAATAGCCTAGTCCATTGTACCACTAAATGTAAGCATAATAATTTATAATTGATCTCTGTCATTTATAATTAATAACATTGCGCAATAGATTGAACATACACTACCTGGTGGAAATGGATGTTAAAATATGGATATAATTAATCAGTAGCTTTTAAAACTAAATTTAAAAATAGCTATAAATTAAATATACAATTTTTATATATTAATGCTACTATAATAATTTTGTAAATATTGTTAAAAATTATATTGATTTAGTTATATAAAAAGTAGACAGTTGACAGTTGCACACAGACCAATAAATTATTTATTAATTATTTATAAGATAATTGCCTTGATGTAAATGAATTTACAGTTTTTAAATAATTAAATTTTATTTACTACAAAACATAATTGTTAAGAATATTAAGAATATTATTGTTATTAATTTAGTGTGTAATTGTTATTATTTTGTTATTCACTGTATGTCACTATACTGTCGAAGCTCTGAGTTGTGTATGACCTAATGCAGACCAAATCTGTACACAGTAGGGAATGTTCACAACAGGGAATGTCAACAACAAAAAAGAATGTTACCAACTTTACCAATATCTGGCAATCGGGGTTTGAATATTGGATATTATGTTTCAATTAATCAAGAATTCTAGTATATTATCTCATTCATATTATCTGAGACATTTATGCTTATTTTATCAATTTTATCTAGATTTTTCTTAAAAAATAATTGAACTTGTTAAATCGAATTAGTAGAAAATTTACATCAAGTTACTTCGATATAATTTCGATATAATAATCTTATATACAATACAATTTCTCATTAATAGTAATAGATAATTGATTAAGATACTAATTAGTAGCACATCATAATTTATAATATAATATTCATTCATCAAAAACAGATAGCCATCCAAGGATGTATTATATAATAATTGACTAATCTCTTTATTTTATGAAATAATTTTCATTTCAATATTAGATTCAGTTTATAATAATAGTATGTAATAATTTATATATTGTCGCTTATGTTCTTTAAAAAATTGAATATAATTTACAATTTTACTATTATTTTGTGACATTTTACACAACTCAGAAGGGAAAATAACACTAAATATTGCTAAATGTGTCCACAGCATAGAGATATACACAGCATAGAAGTTGACAATAGGGAATGTTTTTAACATTACAGGTATAGGGAAACCGCCAAAAAATCAGGATTAGTTCACACCATAGAGCGATACACAACAGAGAGATTGACAACTCAGAGCTTTGACAGTAATAGTTTTTACTGTATGTGAATTGTATCAAGTTACTTTATGTTTGATATATAAATGTTTGTAATATAGACAACGATTAGATAGACAATGTACAGGTAATGTACTTACAAGTGTTTACGTGTTATAACTATGGTATTAAAAGTTTAAAAGTAATTTTTATGATATTGCTTTAATTTTTTAAAACTGTAATTATATTTATGTTGTAGATAGTATCGTTACAATAAGTTTTTTACTAATAATTGTGGCATGCAGATGCACTATTTCTGACTTTTTGACACACTGGGCACACTGGGTTTTATATACATTATTCTACATAGTAAATATATTATTTTTAAATTTAAAGAATTTATTGACTTATATTTTTTATGTTGATCAAATCCGTGATGTTCATAGATAAATTTGTATTATTTTTAATTTTAAACATAATTAATTTTATTTATTTAATTTTAAAAAATTATATTTTGAGTTATAACTTGTTGAGTTTTAAAGTATTATAATATTTAAAAATTGCTGTGTTTCTATCCCAATTTGTTAATAAATGAATTCTTTGGAAAATGCTTATTATTAATTCTTGCCAAATTTACAGGTTGTTATTACCATAATAATTAGGTTGCAATTCATAATAATTATTATGAATTTAATAATAAAGCAAATTCTTAATTGTTTCAACATTTATTAAAATATTGTATTTATTATTAAAACTAGCTTAAACAGGTTGCTAACAAGAAAATAATTTATTTTGAAATTAGGGTTACCGGTGATTTAAAAATAATATAATTCTTATTGCGAGTAAACTTAATCAATATTATAAACTATTTGTTTTATGAATTATTTTATAAATTAGCATTACTTTACTTAAAGTGAGCCATTAACTTACAAAAACACATCGCATAAACATTTGATAATTGCTAACCGATTAACAGGTTTCTAATATACAGTATTTCATAGCTAATGGACCTTGAAGTTGATAAAGGTTATGTTTTGAAAATTATGTAAACAGTCGCCATTATCTATATTTATAAATAACACAATATGTTCAACCCAAATTAAATTAATATATTTTCAAAAGGTCACGTATTTAAAATTAGTCAATATGAAATGCAAAACTAATGGTAACCCTTGCATGGCCATGGTCGGTTTGTTATGGTTTGTAAGTTTTCGTTTATCAATTAATAAATTGATAAATTTTAATAGCACTTGTATTTAATTAAGGTGTCTTTTGTACTGGCTATGTATTCACTTATTAAAACGGAGAACTTGTTGAAGTATTTAAAAATTATTTACGAAACTGGTGGCAAACTTATTAGTGATTTGATGCCTCATTATTTCTATATAATTTTAATTTATGTAATCTCATTTTTACCTTGGGGCATTGCTGCATCAGCATCTGGCGGGAAAAATGTATGTTATATGATTAATACTTTTAATGAAATTTATGTTATATGCAAGTTTTGATTTGTTTTTAAGAATTATAATTACTCATAAGTATAATTAAATAAATTTTTTTAAATAAGAAATACTGTATATTTATTAATTTAGAAATTTTTACTTAGAAATTATTTAAATATAAAATATAATTTAATAAATTATCTATGCATTGACTTTAAAACCCCGTCCCCTGGTCTCTCGCCCGGTCAAAGAGAGAGAGAGAGAGAGAGAGAGAGCTGGTTATAAATATAATTATTATTAAATATTATTAATAATAATTAAAAAATGTTTCATAAAATATATCAAATTTCAATTGAGCCAATTATTAAATTATTAATATTAACATTAGTGTATAATTATCGAAAGAGAGAGAGAGAGAGAGAGAGAGAGAGAGAGCCATTCAGGACCACAAAATTGGAAGTGAGAGATAGATCTATAAATATGTGACTACAATTATAATTAGTAAATTATTATCTGATTTAACTTTAAACTAGTTTTTAAAATTTCTAAATAATTATATAATTAATTTGAATTAGTCCAATAAAATTAATATATTAAAAATATGTTTTAATTATCCCCATTTTGATAGGTAACCGTATTTGCGATTGGAATTATTGTTACACTCATGTTACAGTTTTACGGAATATATAATATTTTTATATATAAAATTGATGTATGTATACTTTTAGTTTTAATCCTACTTTACAATCAAATTAATTTTTATGAATACAAAATAATTTATTTAAATTAGATAGATGAGTATTTTATGAATACCCCAATGGTAGCAAGGTTATATGCGGATCTAATGGACTATGAATATGAAGAAGTACAAAATGTACAAACTACATTTAACTGTTGCATGTTAATTAATAATAATTCTGATTACACAATTCGTAAAACATCATCAACATCGTTTGAACAGTGGTCACAAATATTATCAACACGAAATTGTTCAAATACAGACACCAATAATAACCCTACCTGCTCATTTAGTATTATACACGATATTAATAAATACTTAATTATTATGGATATAGATAATTTGAACAGTGGTCACAAATATTATCAACACGAAATTGTTCAAATACAGACACCAATAATAACCCTACCTGCTCATTTAGTATTATACACGATATTAATATTATGAATTAATAATACCTATATCTATGTCGGTATAAAAAGTAAACACTTTATAATTACTATTCAAAGGGCAAAAATATGCTAGATATATCAAAATAATTTTCCATAAAAAACTTTTTTAATTTTGGTCAAAACTATTATCAAGCAGCATTTACGCAATTATCAAAAATTGGTTCTGGTGGTTTTGGCGTAGTTTATTCAGCCAAATGTAAAATGAACAGTGAACTATTTGCTATAAAGCAAATTCAGTTAACAGGTAACTTAATTCTTACAAATTAATTTAAAATTTTAAAATTACTAATTAATAAATTATTGTTTCTAAACATTAGACTTAAATGCATACGAAAAATCCAAAATATTCAGCGAGGTGAATAATTTAATCAAAGTGCGCTCAAAATATGTGGTTCACTATTACGACTCGTGGTCTTATCGAGAATACCTGTACATCCAAATGGAGTTGTGTTCGCAAAGTCTGACAAAAATAATTGAAATAAAAGCACAAGTATTTAAGCGACAAATAGGAGTTCCCATGAATTCTATTGAATACTTAATTTCGTGCCAAATATTCCAACAATTGTTAGAAAGTGTTCAGTATTTACACGAACTGAATCCACAGATCATTCACAGAGACCTCAAACCCGACAATATATTGATCGCAAGGGATGTAAGGAACGGTAGATTTGTTAAGTTATGCGACTTTGGTTTGGCTACAGTTCACGACAAACGTGTTAACTATAGGACTACCAGAAAACATACGGCAGATATCGGGGATCTAAGATATCAGGCACCGGAAATTAGTCAGGGTAAAAAGTATGGACACAAGTCAGATATTTATAGCTTGGCACTTATTGGCGCAGAGTTATTTGCCATGGACTTATTTACATTAAACTGTGATAGGTAAAACTCTTATCATGATAAATTAATAAATTTTGCTAATAAACAATTGTATCTATTTATTTAATAGACCTTGCGATTATTCAGAAACTACTCCAATATTAAATGATCGAGTACATAAATTACAAACAACTCTCATGGCTATGATTTCACACCCGTTATGGGATAATAGACCGGAATGTAGTGAAGTATTGGGAAAATATACAGGGTGGTCTATTAATAAAGATTTGATTTTATTTGACTCACAATACGAGTCAATAGTTAATAAACTTAATGCTCATAAAAATCAGTTATTCATAAGTTTCTTAAATTATATCATTAATGATACAAATAATATTGGAAATAGTGTTTTATATAGTGCTAATTGTGACTCGGTTATAATTGATGCTAGCCAACATGAAAATGCTACTTTAATAAATAATTTATAACTATGTATTATTTTGATTATTTAATATTTGTAACAAAAATAAAGTGACAATTTTGCATTATATTAGACCACATATTTTATAAACTTTAAAATAAATCTATTATATAAATTATTATTGTATAACATTTTAATTTATAAAATATCATTTTTAAAATAATTTTTTATTGTAATGTATTTAAGTATACCAAAAATAAAATTATGTATAAGTTAAATTAATAAAATATTTTTAGCTGTACTGTATTTGTTATGTAAAGCTAGGCCAAAATTAAATTTTATGTAACAAATAGAGTTTTCAAAATTTCATCAGGCTTATTGCATCAAATATAATTTATAATAAATATTCCGAGTAGGTAGAATTCAAAATAATTGTTGTACCACATATTAGATAAATCATTTATTTATATTTACTAAGAATATTTCTATCCAGTATGCTTTAAATAACATACAATTTATTTATTATTTATATTTTAACTTTTATGATTTAATTTTTGATTTATTAATTTTTAATAAAACCAAGTCAACTGCATTAATTAATTTAATAGTTGAATTATTTAAAATTATTTATAAAATGTTTGTTATAGGTTGAAACCCAAATAGTTTTTAATATTTTAAAAATAATTTTTGAAAAATAACTAGTTCTTCATGACAATATTTAAAGTTTAGTAATATAAACTAGCACAAATTCGTAATTACGGTCCAATTGACTTCTCACTCAATTCAAATACAGACTGTATTATAAAGTGTTAAACTTAAGTCAAATAGCGTTTTATTTAGATAGAACATTTATAGAAAAAAACTTTTTTTAAATTAATAAAAATAATATTTTATAATAATTTCATATAAAGGGAGCTCTCTCATTTATAGATAACTTGTAGGTACTGTAGGCAATAAACTATGACCCGCATAACAGTCCCTCAGCACAGACTACATTAGCACCGGAATTATCTGTCCTACAAAATTGACCCTCGTCTAAAATAGCACAGAAACATTAAAAATCATAGCAAATATTACCTTGATAAATAATATTGTACTTACACCTTGTTTTAACACAGGTAGCACAGCACTGGCAGTTTTTAGGGTCGTAGGGCCGGTACTGGGCACCCGTAATGGCATTGCATTGGGCCCTCGATAGGGTGGTGCCCACACAAAATGCCCTTGAACAAAAATCGGAACACTCACTCTGGGTACGCCCATTTGGGGGTCCTCCCAGCACCATAACTGCCCCCATAATTGCTGATAGAATTATTATTTTTGAAAACATTTTTACAATTATTATTATTTTTAATACTTAGAAATTTAAATTTTTAATAATAATAATTTAATACAATAGATATGATACTTTTAATTTGTATATAAAATCTTGCTGTATTTATAGTAAATAAAATGTTGGTTGCAATTGACCTTGACTATTGGTACTTTTTGACATTTATATTATAGTAAGCTTATTGTTTAATTAACCAGAAAATGATGTAATTTTATTTACAATAAAATAAATCACTGACAAGTTATTTTTATTTTAGGAAATCCTGTATTTATAAATCACTACTAGTTTAATAACAATTGATAAATTACTCTGTAATTAAATTTAATTATTTACTAAGCTAACTTGTAAAAGTAAATTTTAATAAACAACGTTAAAAATATTTTTTATTAATTATTAAATACAGGTGCTGCAGAATTAAAGTTAATTAATTTAAATTGAATAGTACTTATTTAATTATATTGTACACAGTTACGTAAAATTTACAAGTAATTTAATAGATTTTAAAAAATATTTTTAAAATTAATACTGTAGTTATGTTAAATATTTTTAAAAAATACTGTATATTCACAAAGTTATTAACAGACCAAATATAATCAAAAATAATTGCAATATTTTTTATATAAGCGAAAAAATTACTATTACAGTTTAAATGTTACAATAACTTAACATTAAATATTTTTGAATGAATTTTCAAAAATAATAGTCTATTTAAAATAAATCATAATATGATTTAAAAATATATTATAATTTAAAATTT
>CAJPVJ010001010.1:0-18699 GCA_905397405.1 Oppiella nova
AATTCATATATTTATATATTTAATAAACTCTTATCTATCAGTAATATATAATAGTGTTTCCATTTTGAGCATAACTTTTGTCATTAATAATGAGATAAAACTCTTAAAAAGTGTTGTTTTTTGTATATTTTGCGAACAATTCATTAAACATTTTCATGATAACGTTAGTCAATAAATAACCAATAGATTGGGTAAAACAAAAACTGAGACCTTATAGTATGGTTTAAGTCTAAAAATGTCGATTAGTTTGAGGCCATTCGCGTTCAATCATTTCGATTAAATCTTTTTCACTTATGTTTTTCATCTCTTCAAACCTGTCATCACTTTTGTTGTCATATTTTGTTAATTGAGCCAAAACTATACACAAAGTATTCAAAACATTTATGTATTCAATTAAGTTAATCGTAAAAAGTTTTTTGCATAAAGAGTTGAGACATTGCAATGAGTTTTTTCAATTTCAATCAATCCATTCAATCATTTGAATCATTCACAGAATATTACATCGAATTTCGTTTCGTCGACAAAACTTTTGAAAGTTTTAAATAATTTTCCAATTCTGTAGACATACATGAATTACAAATTAAATGTTTTTTCTTTTCAAAAGTTCTAATACTTTAAAGAACTCTTGATTTACTCTCAAAAGTTTTTTCATTCAAAAATAAATAGGAAATTGAAATTGAAAATTAAGGAAATTAATCAAGTATAAATTACTAGTAATTAAAAACAAAATTAAAACAAACCTAAAAAATCAAATAAAACAAAATGTAATTTAAAATCAACATTAAGCCAAAAGTCCTTAAGAACTCGTGCTGTCATTATTAGCTATAAACAGATGCAATAAAACAATACAAGTTTAAGACAAACATAAAAAATAATTAAAAATCCACTGAAAAGCAAAACTAAGGAAATGCTTGAATACCTGCCACTATGCGACTCCTTTCCATCACCTCTTTGGCCAACTCGTGGTTGAGTTGCAACAACTGAGCCCTACGTTTCTTCTCTTCATTCAACTTCACTCTCGACTCTTCACTCAACACATTCTCTTCGGATCCGAGCGCTGATGAGGAGGAAGACGACGATATGATGTGTTGATTGCAATCACGTCTCACGTCTTCATATGTGGAGCTCTCGGATAACATCTTTCTAATCATCTCCGCCTTCAGACTTCGCTTCAGCTTCTCTGAGGCGGACATCTCTTCGGGCTCGTCATCGCGTATATAGCGCTCAGGGATTTCAATCTTTTTCGGGAGCATTATCTGTACAACAATTTTAGACAATTTAATTGATTTCCAACTCATTGTTAGTATTGTTTTGATGGACAGACTTCGCGTTCAATGGCAGACAACTTGTCGTCAAAATCCTCGCAATTCTTTTTAATAGTACTCTTAACGATGTCTGGAGTGTTAACAGTAGCCCTCAGTTGAAGATCTGTATCATCGCGTGAACGCCATATCTTTGAGATCTGATTCAAAAATGAAAGCATTAATTAGATATGAGTTGCGATTAATGAAAGGATATTCACAGGGAATAAACTAAAGGCTCGAGAGAATAATGAATATAAAAAAGATATTAAAAATGCAAAAAATTGTCGGCAATTGAATGGAAATGTGTACCGAATTATAAGTTTGATTGACTGCTAAGTGGGGTTGACTGCTAGATATGGTATGATGTCTGCGAGTGGGCCCGAGTCGGCCGTATTTGGACTCAAGTCGACGAACGCGTGTCAAACGAAACGGAAAAGGAGTAGAAGAAGAAGACAACAGAGCGGAGGAAGAGTTGGAAGAAGTAGAAGGAAGTGAAAGGGAGGCACTTCTCGTGCGCTCAGGCCTAGAGAAGAGCTGTCAAATAAAATGTTGATAACGATGTTTACATGCATTTAATGGCATTCATGAAATTATAAAACTAGTCAAAATAAAAAACTAATTTATAGTCAATTACATTTTCAATCAATAGTATATACATTACATTACAAATTCATGCTTTGCATTCACTATTTCAAAGTGTTTTTTGTCTAATCTATTGTAAAATTAATGTTCACCTCTTGTTGCGGATGCGATAATTGGGTATCATTTGACAAAAAAATTGATTTATTAGTGGTATTTGAGTTGTGGAACAAATGAGTTCTTCCAAACTCAGCGGTAAGACTATCGATCATACAGTGGGTGTCATCATTGCACTGATCCTTTGAGCCGAAAGTGTTGAGAATGTCATCGTTTTCGCCGTAATCGCGGTCTTCATAATAATAGGGCGGAGGAATGGATCCGATGCCGCCCACAGCACCCGATGCACTAAACTCGCTGTCGTACTGACCACTACTCCAGAACAGATCCATACTCTTTGACGATCCGTTCGAGAAATGGATTCTTCTTCTCTCGGCCTCTCTTTTGACAATTCTTACGGTTTTTGGTTCGTTTGGCTTTTGCGGTAAAATCCCATAGAATTGTCTCATCTGTTCGTCAACGATGTCTTCAGGGTTTGTCGAAAGCAAGTCATCCGTGGCTTGAAATTGACTCAACAGGAGATCATTTGAATTATTCAACACATTATTCTCCAGATTCTCATAGAGAGGATTGTCTTCTCCATCCGGACCACAATTTCGCGGACAATGTGCGAGATCTCTGGTTTTCAATGAATCCATATCTGTCTCCATATAAGTAGTGGTGATCTTCTTCTTGCCGGGCAGTGGTACAGATCCGGCCAAACCTGTGGGACTCGCTCTCACAATCTCTCTCTTCTTCTCAGTAGTCTTGATGGTCTCAATGGCGGCGTTCAGTTCCACTCGTCTACTGTGCAGGTCATCGATCACTTGGTTTATGTGCGCCAACTCTTCCTCCAGAGTGGAGGCTCTGTTGCTTTCGATGGCCTCTTCGTTGGCCAAAACCTGTTTGAGTTTATTCTTGGCGATGAGGACGTCGGCCTCGATTTGTGCGTTTTCTGCCGCCTTTTCCTCCAGACGTTTGGCTGAATGTGAGAGAAGACCTCTCACTCGACTCAACTCCGACTCAATCATTCTCTGCTGTTTCTTCAGTTTCTCCAGATTTATCACCGGAACTGATTCGGCGCCGACTTTCGCCACTTTACTCTTCACGCCCTCGAGAGTGCGTTCGAGAATCTCTTTGTCCTGTTGTAAAGCCGACAAATTGGTGGTCTCCTCCTCGAGCGACACCTGATCTAAGAAGGAAGTGGAGGCGGCCTTCGCTTTATTGTCGGCGAACTCTTCACTGTTGAGCGGATTATGCATTTTAACCATATTGTCGACGGCGTTGATCAGCGAGAACTGCATTTCGTACTGTTTCTCGTACTCAACCAACCGTTCCCTCAGGTCTCGGAACTTGAGTTTATGTTCTTCGCGTCTGTGCGGCTCGATCTCAATCATCTTCTCTTCGCTTTCCATCTGAAGTCTCAATTGATCACAATTTTTGGCGAATTGGGATTGAGTTCGTCTCAACTGAATCAGTAGTAAAACCAATTCTTCGTGAGATTTGCCCAATAGATCACCCGTCGAGACACACAATCGCGAGGACTTGTGGTCACGCAATGACTTAGGCTTCACGTGCATAGGTTTGCTTGAGATTAGGTTTGGCTTTGGGTTGACCTCGGAGTCGGAAGCATTCAGATCATCCTTCGAGCGCCTCTTGTGAGAAGAGCGACGCTTTCGGACTTTCTCTGCCATTATTGGACCCGAGACTGAGTCTAAAACATAAGACAATACCATTCATAAGAATCACTTATTTTTGAAGTTTAAAATGAATGAAATTTATAGTTTTTTAAGAGTATAGTATGAATATATGATATAATGAATGGCAGTTAACAATAGCAATGGACTGTTTAATTATGTTAAAAAGCGGTCGACTCTTACCTGTGGACAACTCAATCAAAGAACTCAAATCTGATTCACTTTCAGTGAAGTCATCAAAACCTTTATCAAAACTTTCAGATAATGGCACCGATTGTTGACTCAATGACGAAGACTTGACGCTAAAGTTATCTCCAAAATGTTTTTTACTTACTCTCCGCAGAACTTCAGTCCCCATAAAGTCTTCATCCGACACATTATTATCACTTGTATTAAAAATAGCATCGTTTTCGTGGGCAGTGGGTTGGAGTGTCTGTTGGTCTATGTTTTCATAGATATGTCTACTGTTTTGCTGATCCATCAGACCCTCCAAAGATTTTGAGCGACGTTTTAGAGATAAAAAATTATCGGGTAAACAATTTTGGGCATCACTTTGGAGGTTTGTCTTAGTGTTAGATGAATGGCTTAAGTCGGGTGTAATACACCTCTTGTTGTTAGTATAGGAAGCAAATGACTTATCATTTTGAGGCACTTTTTGCAGTGTATTTCCCGCTTCGTATTTATTGCGCTCGGAATCAATAAATTTGGACACATTTGGCAATAATAAGGATTTCAATGAATTCTCAATTGTTTCCGTAGTTTGAGTTTGCGTTGGACTTTGAACGGCATTATTAGTGGTAATGGGATTTGTTATGCAATTATTGAGCGAAACTGTGGAATCATTTTTGTTAACAGAGTTTAAGTTGATATTATTGACCCGTTTTCCGACATCACATTTCTGGAGAGATGTCGTTCCCAAATAGCGGGTGTTATTCAGTGCATTGCATCGGGAGAGCAGTGGCGGCGGTGAACCCGTTTGACGGGCCGCCAGCTTCTCCTGCAATGCGATCTGTTGTTCCTCTGACAACAGGTCTGACATATAGTAGGGTGCGTTCGGAGATCTCTGCTTCTCAGCACTGGTATGCTTCTCAGCACTGGTATTGTTATTGTTTATCTCATTAGTGGTGACAGTCTTCTCGGGAGTCACCTCACTAGTGGCTACTTGTATGCCATCAAACGCTTCGTAAGCGGGATTAGGGTTAAGAGCCAATTGGTTGGACACGTTGGGCACCGGCTCTGGTCGGGGCTTCTTATATGTCCGCACTTTACAGCCGGCCTTTAGTTTGATATCATTGTCTGTTATGATGTCTGAGTGATGGACAATACAATCAAAGTCACGACTGGCCTCATCGTCGGCGTCATCGCCGGCATCGCTCTCTTTGTCGCCCTCTTCGCCATCCATAGCAACGTAAACGTCTTCCTCTCCTTTGACCACTTTATTCATATTCAGATAATCTGATTGTTGGCAACCATTTGGCTGCACTTCATGTGTACTCGACTTATTGGTGCTGTTGTCGAGTAACTGAAGAGCGCCTTTGGTTGCAATCACTTCCTCTACTTTTGACGGCTTCTTAAGAAGAAATTCATTTCGTGACAGCGAATAGAGTTTCTCTTTGCGTACGTCAGCCGTCTTTCTGAGATCAGCCAACACTTTGGTTAAGGGGGAGAGCATTAGAGGGGCCGACTTGGATGTGCTGTTCTCTTCATCACCTATGGATGAGTTGTTGTCAAGTATTTCACTGTCACTCACATAACTCTTTGCAAACACATTACAGCCATTGAATAGCGGTTTAGCACTGGTTTCGCATTTGAAGCTATAGTTTGTTTGATTCACTGCCTCTCCGTTATAGTGTTTGCTCTCATTTGGACTGACAATCGGTTTCGCATTTTTATTATCAAATTCACTGAATTTTTTGAGCAAACATTTCACAGAATATTCGTCCACTCCGTCCCCATCTTCGCGCTTATCTAAAGTGAATTCACGCTTTGGACTCTCGATTGCACTCTTTGTCTTTGATTCCGTGTTATTAGTGATTCGTTTGAGACTTCTTCGTGAGGCAGTCCTGGCGAGCACTGTCTCGTCGGGCACTGGTAGGCCCACATCAGTCCAGTCCTGTTTGTTGAACGTCTGGCCAATGCTGTCGTTCTTACTGCTGACCGACTCATTAAAGCTGACGGGACTCATGAGAATACTCTGTCGCCCGGACTCACAGAATCTCTGGTAAAACATTGTCGACGCCTTATAGTAATCCTCTTTACTTATATCCAAATCTGACTCTTTGTCCGCTTCTGTCTCTTTGCCAAATGAGTTAATGTTTATATAATCAGGTGTTGTCTGACCTTTCATTGTCTCATTCGGTCTTTCATTGTAAGGCATTTGCAGATTAAATTCGGCTTAAGTTTCAAAAACAAATGGTTTAAGAGTTTAATATAGTTTTCTTTTAAATCCGTTTTTTTTGGTTTTGATTTTTGAAGAAAAAAACTCACAAAAAGAAGAGGTTTTATGAGTTTTATTATTAGTTGTTTTGTTAGTCAAAAGTCCGTCAAAAATTGATTTCGAGAAATAATTATTTTATTGAATGATAACCGGTTTTAGTGGAGAAGAAGAATAAGAAAAAAGTATTTTATTTTGAATTAAATATTTCTTATTTAGTGTTAGTTTCCAGATATTTGAGCTCAAGATTGAGTTTAAGTCAAGTCAACCGTTAGTAACACACAAACAAAAACTTATTTTTCCATTATTTCGAAGTAAATTATGTTTTTCTTTCATCGCCTCAAACATAGAGTTTTTTGACTTAAGCCAACAAATTGTTAATACAGTGAAACAGAGTTTTAACATTTCATACAAACAATTAGTTATGTCTATCAATAGGAGAATGCATTGAAAAATATTAATAAAAATATTCATATAAAGAAATCGCAATTTTGTTAGTAATTGGCATTAAATTTGATACTTTTATAAACATATTCAAAGAATTTAATATAATATAAGAATGGATGCAATGAATGGTATGAATGAATGAAGTAAATAGAGATGTAAAATGATAGGAAATGGATAGCATTTGTATGCATACATACCCTCGTCATCTGATGAGTAGTTGACGGGAAGGCTCTTTTGTGGCGATTGTAAGGTATCCTCAGTTTGTGTCACGAAATCACTTCCATCTCCAATACTCTTTGATCTCTCCCTTTGTTTGTATGGTTGTTGCGGAGCGTAATCCCTATCCCTCTGTTGGGGGCCTTTGAGCGCATCCTTTATCGTGAACTTTGATCGATATTCTTCAGGTAGTGGTGGTCTGGAGGGCAGTTCCATAGACTTTGTACTTTGTTGTTGCATCGGTGGCTGTTGTTGCTGTTGTTGTTGAGACCAATTCCTCTTATTGAGCGGCGACTGAAGCATCCGTTGCTTCCATTCAAGCAATCGCTGAAGACTTTCCTCTCTTTGATAGTTTCGAGGGGTTTCTGCGTCCAAACCATAAGAGTTGGCATTCGATGAGTGATAATGAGGTAAATGTGAAGACGAAAACTGAGAGAGGGTTTGATTTGGCATTTGATTATCGCTTTGCGGAGACGTGATGGTCGTCCCAACCAAGTAGTCAGACCAGGGACGGGGCTCTTTGCCGGTCGAGTTGGGCGCCGGGGGATAGTGCGGAGGCGTCACGTAATTGGTTTGCTGCTCAAAGAAGTACCGGGAGTAGGGATCGTAGCGATCGAGACTGGATTTGGGGCGGACGGGCATTATATTTGAGGTCTCATTAGTTTGCGTGGAGTAGTAGTTATCAGGCCTTTGGGCGCCGTCAGCAAAACCATTGGAACCGATTATCTTTTGGCATTCGTCTTCGTCTTCGTCCTCTTCCTGATCGCGTTCGAGAAAGTCAGCCGAATGTGGCCGCGGAGGCAGACGCGAGAACCGGGGGGTATGACTGGGAGGTGGGAGACGGTATTGTGGGGGCGACTGCTGCTCGTATGGCGGATATGATTGTGTGAAGTAATTAGTATTTGGCAGATAATTGCTGTTATAGGAGTCGTGTGCGATTAGGTCAGGCGTCTGATGACTGTTGTGATGATATTGTGCCGACGGAGGGATGACATACAGGTCTGAGTTGTCATAATACTGACGCTTTGGCTTTGGGGGTGCGTTCACATAGTGTGACCTTTGGATCGGTCTTTGCTGCGGGTTTTGCTGATAAACCACTGGAAGTCCAACCGAGTTGTAAGAACCGGGATATTTGTCATCGGAACCAATATTGTTATCATACGAGTGATTATTATTGATGGCACCGGAGTTGGAGCGCCGGGACTGGTATGAGGCGAAGCCTGACTCTTCCTCGTCGTCGTTATTGGCCGTCACTTCCTGTCCGTCGCCGTCGTTGCGAACCGTAGAGAAAGCGGACGACAATTGCATTATCGACGCGAGGGATAAGGAGTTCATCCATTGGGTCTGACATTCCTTGGAGTCGGCGGCGAAGTAATAGGTCTTCATATTGTTGTGCTCGGCTTTGAAGGCATACTTGCGAGCGATTCCGTCCTCATTCAGACAGGGAGTTATCTTATAGCTCGGCAGTAGTAGTGATCCTAACAGCCTTTCCTCTTCCATATCTACACAAAATATATAATAAAAAAATTATTTTTCGTTTGAGTAATGATCCAAACGGCGAGTATTTGTCATCGACTCTAATATAATGTCAAAACAATTTTGTGATAAAACAATGAGAATAATGGAAACAAATAGAGAGTTATGATTTAGAGGAGAGAGAGAGAGAGAGAGAGAGAGACTTTTGATAGTGAACCTCAAAAGTGTGTAATCAGAAGATGAAAATCTCAAGAGAAATACAAAAGCCTTTGAAACGAAACGAAACAAAAAGTTAATTATAATTAAAATCTAAAGAGTAATGAGAATAAAAAGAGAGCAAAAAATACAAACAAGATTTGATTTATTATTCACTATTAAATTAATTGGATTAATGTATGTGTAAAATGTAGTGAATATCACGAATTACAGGACTAATGATAATTACTTAAACAAAGAGTATTCTTGTATTCATCAGACAATTAATAGTTATTGGAAATGGAGATAAAGGTTTAGTAGAGAAATAATTTTTGCATTAAATTATGAAAAACTCAATAATAATTGTTTGAATTGAAAACTGAGCGCATCTTTGAAATATGCGATCGTATGGGATATGAGTTACAAATTACAGGAAAGTAGTGAATCGGATACCTTTGTAATAGAAGAGACAGTAGTCTGCGAGGACACACCACCTCCTCTTCCACTGCTTGAGGGCCGCGCCCTCCAGCCGGTAGAGCCAACTCCGGAGAGTGACCTGAGATTCATTAGAGCGGCGAACGGGCGGCGATCGCAACGAATTGCCTTTCCGTTTGTGTAATTGCAGTCTCAGTCCATCCATAATAGTGTGGCTGTCGTTGTCTACATTGACCGGCAAATAACCGATAGGATTGTCTGCATAATAGTACGCGTAGTCGTTGTCCGGCCGATACAATGGCGCTCCGGTCCTGCTGTTCACCACCAGCTCTTGCAGGTCGTGGCCATTGACACCATTCTTCGGGTGCGGATAATTGAGCAAATGTTCACCCGATTCAAGTGGTCTGCGGATAAATAAAAAACATTAGTATTGCAAACATAGTATTAAACTATAGCACAAAAAATCAATTCAAACGTTTGCACTAAAATGGGATCACAGATTAGATGAAAAAATCAATTGTAATGAAATGTACCTATGATTGCAACAAATAAATTTAGTCCAGTCCCATATACCCCAGTGCTCCATATTCAGGTTATTATATGTCTTATGTAACATAAGATAATTAACTATAATTATTGGTCACTAATACATTGATAGCATTTGAATCCATTTGATTGCAAATCACATTCTGATACACAATAGTAACACATCTACTGATTGAGCCCTAAATGTCAACTAATTCTCTATTATATTATATCTGTGGCTAACGACCAAAATTCAATGATCTCTCTGTTCGCATGCTCTGCGCCCATAATATTGATCTCTCTCTCTCTCTCTCTCCGCTCTCTCTCCGCTCTCTCTCTCTCTCTCTCTCTCTCTCTCTCTCCGCTCTCTATTTGTGTCTCAAAACTCTTCTCACGACTCTCTAGTTATCTCTCATTCCACTCCTTCCAGTGTTTCTCTGCATCCTTTGCCAGAAGTTTATGCGCTTCTCATCCGAAAGTATTAGTGAGGACTGAGAGCATAGACTACTGACAGATATCTACTCAGACTTAACAAACGTATCCTTTTTTCTAAGCGTTTGATTCAATGAAAAGACAGAAAAAATAATATAAAGAGTGAGAACGAGAAGTGAGAAAAACAGTGATTGAGTGAAACTAACTGACAATACATATGAATAGCAATGAATGGGTGATAAGAATATCCAAATGTGAACACAAATCACAAAAACGATTATTGAATTGATAGCAAGAATTATATTAAATTTTTATTTATATATTTTGAATACAACACTAAAAGTCAGCATTTATTCAGTTCCTATTGTGTCGTCACTTCAATACAGACCACATTTGAAATAAATATAATGTTATATTATATCCCATAATATGAGATATTAAATAATATTCTGTATACTGACTTACTGCATAAAATATTTTAGTTGTGGTCGACTCGACAACAATTGCTATGAATACTAATGTGAAGACAAATAAATCAATTTATACTATAAGTCTAATTGAATTTCACGTATAAATTGCCTCTAAATTGAGTTATACTCATATCTTATTAGATATAGAGATATAGATTAGAAAAGGGACAATCAAATGATAACAAATCTAATAATAAAATCTGAATAGTGTATGAAATATCATTGTATCGTATTATATATCATAAAAGAAATATATAAATATCGCAAAATATAACAAAACATAAGGTTTTGTCATTTTATTGAGGCTTTTATTCAATGGGATGAATGCAAAACAATTTGACAGTCAATGCATACTTCTGTCATATTATAAACTTATTGTCAAAATATTTGTATAAATAACAAAGTTTTTATTAATAATAGACATACCATAGAAAGCGTTATCCGATAAAAATAGGCTTTGTTTTGAATATATTAATATTATTCATTAAAATGTATCACATATTTGTCTGTTTAGATAGTTTGGTAAAACTTATTCATTAGACAAACAAAAAGCACAAAATTATTAAATATATGAATAGAAATAGGGCTCGAATTACACCGGAATTTTCGTATTGAACACAAGTGTACTGTCAATGCATTGATAACTCCAATAAAAGTAAAACAAAAACTTTGTTCACAAAACTATTTTTCACTTCAAATTGTTCGCCGACTGACTGTTCACATGAAGTCAGACGAAGAATATTTCACATATAAGTAGAGAAGTGTTTGAGAAGTGCTTTAAATAATGATTGAAATGATAATCTGAGACATGAAGTGAAGAGCGGATTCGAGTAATGAATAAATTCTCGTCCATTGAGTGAACAGATCTGTTGAGGAGTGTTGTCTTCTTTATGAGAGCTGACACAACAAACACAACACAGATATTGGTTTATGTCTGACGAGAGGCTCATAGGCTCACAGTCTCCACAGTCTCACTACTGGCCCTCATAGCAACCCATAGCCGAATCGAGTATCTCTTTTCTGTATCCCCGTATCCCTCTGTGGGACTGGTAGTAGTGATTGGTATGGTTTGTGAGAGTAGTAGTCGTGTTCTCATGTGCTCTCCTCTCGACTGTATTTCGCTTAAAATGCCGACGAATAGAGTCTCAACGGTTGGGTCAGTGCACTAGACGAAGGCCTAAACTTTAAACTATGGTTTGGTATGCCTTACCCTGTATGCCAATCGTTGTTAAGGAGCACCAGTTTCTCTGGCACTGGCAGTCAGAACTGTTGCATGAGTTCCCCCACCGATGTGTTGCCCTTTAATGCTTAAGGCAATGAGGAAATGTATTAGACTCTAAGACATGCATTACTTACTTAGGCTTAACACTGTTCCAACATAACAGCACCGATAGGTTGAGTCGAAACACCACTTTTCAAGGATTTTCTTTATTAGTTTTCGAAACACTTTATATAAGACTTCATAACTAGAATTGGAAGAGATTTTTGGGAACTAAAAAAAGTAATGTAATACTGAGAGAGATGAGCTGAGATTGCTCATAACTTTCGTCAAAAACGAGTGTTTGAGGTTTGTGGCTGATGAGGAGTGAGCAGAAGTAGAAGCACAACCCAGAATCAGATCAATACTTCTGAAATTAGTGAACATTTCTAACGAAAATCCATTCAAAAACCTGTACTAATGCTAAACAATTGCGATTCCAAACCAAAATTACAGACATTGAGAGACGGATAACATAAATATATTAAATTTTTAAATACATTTTATAAATAGTGACAAATCGAGTAAATGCTTCTGTTTTTTAGTCACTTTATCTTATAATTAGACAATACATGGCATGTATTCAATACATTGTATTGCAAGCTTCGCCACAAAACTATTTTTATCTTAATATTATCACTCTTTTAATCTTTTTTCATTTCTATGATTAATAACAATTGTGTTTACGCTCTTTGAGGTTTTTGAATAAGAGTATCAATATCAGGTCAACATTTCATTAGGCACTTTGTTTGCCTTTCAAATTTTTGGAAAATTAATTTTAGTTTTGACCAGTAAAGAATAAGTTTAAGAATTGATGTAAAAGATTGTGTTTTGAATATAATTTGCTTTAATCTCACTGTGTTTTACATGTAATAAATAAAAATCAATGAAACAACACAAAAATGAACATAAACTTTTCAATTAAAAACTAAAAGTTTTACAAAATTTTATTTTTGAAGATTATTCCTAAAATATGATAACGCGCTGCTTATCATTTGGCTGACGTCCTCCCGGTTCGCACTGGTATTTGAGTCACAATTCACTGAACACTTATTATTATCCATCATTTCATCGCAATTATGGCTAATGTCTATAGGTTTTTGGCAATTTATGTCTAATTTAGGAGTTTCTCTCACAATAGGAGTTCTTTGGCGATCACTTGAATTATTTCTGAATTGTTTTCTCGAGTCATAACTAGAAGGCGGAGCGAAGTCTGCATTTCTTTCATCTCTTCGGTCTTCGATGTAATTGTTATAGAGATTAGGCTTTCGTTTGGGTCAGTATAGGCGGTTGTGAACGCCGTTTAGGAGAAAGGGCTGCAGGGTAAGGGACTGTGAGCTACCGTGCCCAGACCCAAGCCCACGTCGGTACCCAAGTGAGAGCAGGTGGAGTAGCAGCCTTAGTGTGCTACTTTCTTTAACCTCGAGAGCAATGCCTTTCCTTTGCGCCACTTTTGCCAATCTTTGGCGTAATAGTTGTTTGCGTTTTTGTTTCAGATTCTGTTTCTGCTGTTTCTGAGTCTTCGTCTGTTCTCTCATCTGATTCAAGAGATCCATCTGTTGTTGTCTCGTCTGTTGGTCTTCAGAGAAGGCATAGTACGCCACTCCGTGGTCTCGGATCTCATTTCGCTTAACGCTCTGATAGTGAACATTCAGATTATCTCTTTGCGGTCCATCTGTTTCACCCGTCAGTTCATTCCTGGCGCCGGTCTCCCAATTGCGGCGCTCTATCTCTCGCCGCAAATCATCACTCAATAACTCATTACTCGAAGACAACTCTGGAACCGATGGTATGTCTGACTTATCAACGGTTGTATTCCTTTGAAACGATTGTCTGTCGATATCTACAAAGTGTTGCAAATCTTTCTTAAGACACTTTCGACTTCGACCTAAAGAGTCGACNAGACAACTCTGGAACCGATGGTATGTCTGACTTATCAACGGTTGTATTCCTTTGAAACGATTGTCTGTCGATATCTACAAAGTGTTGCAAATCTTTCTTAAGACACTTTCGACTTCGACCTAAAGAGTCGACAAATTCAGTCCATTCTTCCTCCTCTTCTTCAGTCTCTTTATCGTTGTTTTCAATCATTGGTTCACTCTTTGAATCACTTTTAGTTCTCACGTCTTCGTAAGCCTTTCGATGGAAATCGACGAGAATTCTGTCGTCAATGTCTTCATCCAAGTCTTCGTCATCTTTGTTGGCGTTCAGAAGGTCTGGATTTTGAGTCCACTTCTCATACAATCGACTCTTCATTTCCAGCATTTCTCTCGACCTCTTCAGCGCCTTCTCCTCTTCAGCCAACTCTTCGCTCAATTCAGTGACCCTTCCCTTCGCTGTCACTGATGTCTGCAGTCTTTGTTGTCTCAACTCGTGGTCATTCTTCTGACGGATCCGTTTCCCTAACTTATACTTCGTTTGGTTAGTGTTTGCGTATAAGTTGTCGTTGTCTTCAACCAATTGGCGCTGAGTTGACGACAACTTCTTCAGACGAAACGCCTCTTGTTTTCGATACAACTCTGCCTTCAAGTCGATCATTGAGGACATGTTGCCGTCGATTAGTTTCCCCTCATTCATGGCTTACCACAAGATTATCACCACTTTTTCGCTATGAAGACACTGTTTTGTGTCAAACATTCAAAACCCAAACAAACTCTTCATTTGTTTTGACTCCACTATAAGGCCGCTCACAAACACCGTTACGTTTTGTTGTTTACGTTTTGGTTACGTTTAGCCCATAGACCCCACCGTCTTATATGTATTGTGTGTTGTGAATGGTTTGCAATTAAAACTCCTAATGAAGTGATGAAATAAATGAGTTTTTGCGTACTTTTGAAGGACTTCTCAATGCATTCACGCATTGCTGTGACAGTCATCTCATGATTGTCTCGTTTTGTCGTCTTTTGTCTTAAATCTCATCGAAATCCATGTCTTTCTGCAGTTGGAAGAGTGAAGTCTTGAGGGACTGCTGGCGATTAGGTGAGTGACTCGCGAGTGTGCCTCACATGACATACCTGTCCACTAATGAGTCTATACGACCTCTTCAGGTATATACGTGTGCTCTGAATGCGATCACCAGCTGTTCTCGTCTGTGTCCAAGTTCTCACACCACAGTCCATGGCCTGCATTCTCAGAGACACTCCTCGAAGACAGTGTCAAACGCAGGCCAGAGATGGGAGAGGGATATGTCGGGAGAAACGCTCTGAAGGTATGCCTTCATTGGACCCAATGCTGTGATAATCGGTTGCATTGACTCATGTGTTTGTCTTTGATGTTGAGGTGGTTTGTGGTAAATGTGGTAACGGTTTGGGACACGAGTTCCTGAAGGACGGACCGGACGGGAAGTCCCGCTTCTGAATATTCTCGGAGTCTCTCAAATTCGTGTCCAGAGATGGTATGCAATGATGGACTCAATTGTCTGCTAATAATATATATTGGGACACGAGTTCCTGAAGGACGGACCGGACGGGAAGTCCCGCTTCTGAATATTCTCGGAGTCTCTCAAATTCGTGTCCAGAGATGGTATGCAATGATGGACTCAATTGTCTGCTAATAATATATCTGTGTTTCCGATGAACAGAATTATCTCCGGATATATTGGAGAGACTCAACCGCTTTGGAACCGTTGGAAGCGATGGAACCGAAGTCAACAATAATGATGCAAATGATAGCAATAATAAGACTAAGAATTGTGATCTTCAATAGATTTAGAGGAATACAAAATTCTTCTTCAGATCACTTCGGATGACGTCTTTCTGTTAAAACTCTTTGAGCGACAGACAGACCGAAGAGTCTTATAATTGTCTTTATTTTTTATTAAATAGTATTTGTTTTGTTAACATATTTTGTTAAGTTTTTCTAATTCGTTGTAAACCTAAAGTATTTTAAATTATGATTTGTTAAAATTAAATGAAAACTAATTACTCTAATACTGAGTATTTGCAAAACGGATATTCTGTGCGGATGTTATGTAACATATTTTTCGCATAACTAATTTCAACATTAATTATATCAAACATTATAAATCCAAGTCCTGTTGTACTGATAAACTCATATTAAAACTAAGAATTGATTGGATTTTTGTTGGAAAAAGTATTTTTAAAAGATTAAATTTCTTAAATATTTAATTTTTAATACCTGTAATACTGTAACATTCATAGCAATAAAATACTTCTCAATTTGCGATCCAGAGTTTAAAATTGAAATTAAATTTTAAAAAGCAAAATAGCTATTAATATCCAAAGATTCTTAAATATTCCATGCATTTAATTACACTTACAGTCATACATACAGTAATTTACAAAAAGCAAGTATTATTTGAGTTCACAGAATAATATTTTCAATTCTGTGCACAACATTCCAATACATACTGTAGTAATGAGGGTCAGTCTGCAACTCAAGTGAGAGCTACACGAAACTCATAGTAGAGTAGAAACCATACATGAGTATAGAATCCAATTGTACTTTACAGTAAACAGTGTATAATTTAGAGGCATATATTTTAGTATTATAATTTTAAACTCTAGTAATTCTGAGGTACAGAATCTTATAATCCATGTCCACCCCCAACCCCAACCCCATCCCCATTCATCCAGATTACTTCAGTTGGGATAAAGACGAGATATATCGAGACTTCTGGAAAACAGGTATTCATTAATATTCACATTTCAATATATATATTACAAGAATAGGTAACATTTTAATTGTTGTATCAATAATTGTGAATTCTGTACGGAAAGGGATATACGTGTGCTCTCAATGTGATCACGAGTTGTTCACTTCAGTGTCCAAATACAGACACCACAGCCCGTGGCCCGCATTCTCTGAGACACTACTCGATGCCAGTGTTCAACGAAAACGAGATTTAGGCGAAGGATTTGTCGGAAGATTTGCTTTTAAAGTGTATCATAATTTACAATTGAAACACAATTTAGATAATAAATAGATATTTTAAAAAATATTTAGATAACGTGTGGTAAATGTGGTAATGGTTTAGGACATGAGTTGGTCAATGAGGGGCCAGAAGGAAAGTCTCGCTTTTGAATATCTTCAGAGGCTCTCAAATTTATTCCCAAAGAAGGTATAGATTTATTGAAAATATTGGTAATATTCAATTAACTCCATTATTAATGAACAGAATTATCACCAGAAATGGTCAACAAATTGAATATTTTGGACATAAAACATAATAAACTCAATGAGACAAATGATGACAATAAGTGATTACTTGAATGTATTAGAGATAGCATCAGATGAAGACCTTTTGTTAGAGCTCGTGGAGAGACAGAAGAGACTGAAGATATTGTTATCTTTAATAAAACACTATTTTCTAAATGCTATTTAAATATTTTATTTAATGGTAATGCAAACCAAACAAAGATTAGTAACTATTAAAGAAAACACACAAATGTTAGACTTATATAATGAAATGAGTTTTGTTAACAAAAGTATTAAAATGTTAATTAAATGCCAAAAACAAAGTGTTAAATGAAGGAAGTCGTGTTATTAGTAGAAATAGTAGATTGGATTATAAGGGCTGCAAATGGAAAATAATAAAAAATATTAATTCATAGGATTATGATGTCTTTATTTCAATAACAATCTAATAATTATATAATATATAAGTGTAATAAATAGTTTTAATTGATTAGATCACTATTATAGACAAACGGAGTGTCCATTAATTGCTTATTAACATTAAGCGTGTTATAGGGGTTACAAAAGAAGGGAACCCAATATATAAAAATGCAATTATTATTAATCTTATCGTTAACTCCGGAGTCATACTTGGGAACCAATTGTTGCGACTGATGAGCAATATATGGATTGAGGGGCAGTTGAGAGCTCTGAAAGTCGACACAGTTTTGGTACATGTTTTGGTATCGCTTGAGCTCCTGGTCCACTGGGGTTTCCTGAATCCACTTACAGGGACTGCTCTGCAAATAGTGTTGATTTGATTTAATGGGAGTTTCCGCACCCGATGGTTGAGATTCGCATTCAGACACCGATTTCTTGCGCTGAGATTTGGGTCTCTGAGGCCGAGCGTAAGACACCTGAATTCGCCTCATATTCTGACCGTTGATAGTCTTGAAGAATTCCGGATCTAAACCACGAAACAATGAGTTGACATCAAACTAGACAATTCAATATGACTACGAATACCTGTGGCCGTTCGGTAAGCTATTTCCGTGTCTTCTCGGGTCTCGTAATGAATGAAAGCGAAGTCACGAATCTTTTTCACTCTTTCGACGTGAAGGTCATCGAAGCTAAAGATGTTCTTCAGGTCTGTTTCCTCGACATTAATGCCAAGGTTTCGGATGTGAAGAACTCTCACCTTTTAAAACGAAATAAATAATTAAATATTTTGTAAAACAAAAGCAGTCAAAAAATCATTACTTGATTCATAATCTCGTCGTCGACCTCAGGCTCAGGATCGGCCCAATCGACGCGAACCTCATGATTGCGCCATAACTTGAATCCGGGAATCATTCGGCTCTTAGCCATCATTGCCTCGTAATGGGACTCGTATTCAACGAAACAAAAGCCGCGATTCTTGTTGTTATAGACAGACATATAGAGGATAATAGATTTGACGCCATCGGTCACGCGCTTCATCTCTTTGAGGACATCCTTTTCCTTCTTATACTTCGGGATTCCGCCGACAAAGAGTCTCGTCTTCTCCCACGAGAGCATTACGCCAATCGAGTGGTCGCCTCTCAGCTCAAACCTGTCCATCATTTTGGCCGCATTTTTGGCACTCTTATGATCATTGAATTGGATGAAAGCGTAGCCGCGATTAGTGCCACTGAAGTCCATCATTAGTCGCATCTGAAAGATGGGCCCAAACTTTTCAAACAATGGCAGCAACTCGTCTTCATAGCAGTTCCGCGGGAGGCGTCCGATGAAGATCTCGCATCCCTTTCCGGGCTTCGGCAGTGACTCATACTCTTTGGATCTGAAGAGCCGTTGGCCCTGTATTTGCTCGATGCAGAAGTCGGGCCATCTCTGCGCCACCAAAGCGTCGATTTGCTTCCGTTTGTCGTCGTCGAGCGGATTCTTATAATCCATTTCGGATTTATTATCAATAAATCCTTTAAAATGTGATTTTAAAAGTCCGAAAACTTTGCGTCAATAG
>CAJPVJ010001011.1:0-18691 GCA_905397405.1 Oppiella nova
AACTCTGCTGTTGTGGTCGATCCCAAAACGAGACGAAAATTGCCTCTTTTGCGGGCATTTGAGAAGAAGGTTATTGACTCTACCGGTCATTATTTGGACACAAAAAGTGATAAAAAATTTTCGTTGAGAGAAGCGTTGGACTCGAATCTGATTCGACTCCAAGAGACCCAAAGATCTGATGAATCGCCCGTCACTTCAAAGGTTTTGCGGATCACTACTGTTGATGGAGAACCGGACCAATTGGATGTCATCGTAAATCCAGATTTTGAACAGAGATCTCAATTAGGCATTCCTGAACCCACTGTCAGACAGCACTTTATAGGAATCGATGACAACATCTATTATAGTCCTCAAAGTAATACAGTTTTGCTCCAAAATACTGGTGAAAGAATGGATTTAATGGAAGCGATTCGGTCTAAAAGAGTTGACCCGAAATTGTTTTTAGTTACGGACCCCCAAAGTGGTGACTCTATTACACTAGAGGTGGCCCTCAAGAAGGGTATTGTGAATAAGAAAACGGGAGAAATGGTGCCTAAAAAGGGAGGCAAAAAAGTATCCATAATTGAAATGGCAAAACAGGGTCTATTAGTCTTAGCCGCCAGTCCTCTAATATTGGCCCAAACTGTAGACTCATATTTAGAGTCAAGTTCTCCGACACCCACTGCCGCTAAAGGGGTCTCTATTTTGCACTCGGAGACGGGTCCATTAAGTTCTCTCGAAAAGGTGTCAATGACTAAAGGAAGTAAAGCTAAGACCAGTACCACACGAGTGGTCAAAGAAACGGTTCAAGCGATTAAATCGAGAGAATTATTTATTAAAGATCCCAAAACACAACGAGAAGTGCCTTTAGAGGAAGCCGTCAAGTTAGGCCTCATTGACGCCCAAACCGCACAAAGCCTTAAAGATGACAATCAGACACATAGAGGATTAGACGCTCACAAAGTGACTGAACTGACAATTCAAGACCCCGTGACCGACGAACCATTGCCTTTGAGAGAAGCGGTCAAACGGGGACTCATTGATGCAAACACTGCTCAGCGACTTGAGAGGGGAGAGATTGTCGACAATGTGGTCACATCTAGAGTAACTGTGATGGAAACGGACACAATTGATGGACATTCCGTACCCAAAGACAAATCAAGTACAGCAAAGAGTTTGCCGACAAGTAGGCAAACAAAGAAATCGCCGACTAGTAGTCCCATAATAGTCTCGCCCGCAAGTAGTCCACCGAAATCAAGGTCTTCATCCGCGAGCTCGAGCCCCACTCGCTCTCCGACTCGTTCCCGATCTCCCAAAAGAGTGTCTATAAAAGAGCCTCAAACTGATGTACAAGTCTTACACTCTCCCGAACGGGAAGCCATCGTTAAGAGAGTTCCGCGCCGTTCAGTCTCTCCAAAGACTGCTGTCGAGGAGCACCTAATAAGCGAAGAAACTGCAGAAATAATAGAATCGGTTCCGCATTCCATGCCATTAGAGGAGGCGATTGTCGGTCAAGTAATCGATGGCGAGAAGGGGTCTATTGTAGAGCCACAGACGGGAGAAAAAGTGTCAATAAGAAAGGCTTTACATATGGGTCTAATCGATGGCGACAAGAAGACATTGATTTACCCGATCGGTAGAAGTCTATCCCTTCCCTCACTCATAGAAAAAGGTCTTTACAATCCCAAAGAGCGCCGAATTATTCATTCAGAAACGGGACAACTTTTGACTCTATCTCAAGCCATTGCCTGTGATATTGTGGATAAGAATTCAAAATTAATGGATCCAAAGACTAAGAAATCAATTACATTGGAGGAGGCTATCAATAAAGGAGTGATCGATTCGGTCACTTGCGATGTGACCACAGCATCGGAACGGAAGATGCCTTTAGTAGAAGCGGTTAAAACCAATTACATCCGATTGCCGATGACTTTAACCCAAAAAGAGACTTCTTCACAGTTACCAAAACCTGTCCCAGAATTGGGTCTCACATACAGGGCTGCTCTCGAGAGCGGTCTTATAGACTTGAATGCCTTAGAGTTCACACATCCCATCACTGGTGAAGTGACTCCAATCAGTACTGCAATAGAAAGAGGACTTATTTGCGACAATCAATATAATGAGTCGACTCTTATTGAGGACACGCGTCCAACCACTGAATCCTCTGCTCCACAGGCCGTCATACGAAAGAAAAGTCCATCAAAAGAGACCAAAAGTCCTAATGGGAAGGAAATTAGCGAACAAATCGCTGAGAAAATGATTGAAAAACAATTAGCAAAAGAGGCGACTAATGGTAGTGATAAGAGTCAACAAATCTCTGACATAATTAAGCGAAGCAATGGCGAAGAAAATGTTGTATTTTCTATTGACTCGAAAACCAAATCTCAAGTGTCGGCGGCTGTCGTCAAGACTTGTGTAGAGACTGTCATCACATCTACCGGTGAGGTCACTATGAGAGCGTCCAGTGCTGTCCAGTCAATGGCTGATGTGACGAAAACGGGTGAATTAAGTATGACGACCGGCACCATTACCTCTCCCTCTACAGCCACTATTCAAATATCTGAATTGGTTCCCAAAATGGACTCACAATCACAAGCGATATCAACGCAAACTGATGTCCCGCACAAATACAACATTTCTGATGTCTTTGATTCACTTTACGATAAAGAAAGCAATAAATTCCGTGAACCGGAAACCAAAGAACTGGTGTCTTTGGAGCAATTGATTGCAAAGGGTTTCGTGGACTTGGAGGCCGTCTTATTTGATGCAATTGAAGGCAATACTAAGAGTACAAAAGATGCTATTTCTGTGGGAAGGATTGAACCCAAAGAAGCAAATTTGGTCGATAATAAGACTCAGACTAAGATCGCATTGAGTGAAGCCATAAAACAGGGTCTTTTGACTGTTGTGGGCGCTCCCGCTGTTGCCACTCAATCGGCAGGCGCTCCGGTAGTAAAACAGAAAACTAGTGAAAGTAGAACGAGTCAGACGGAGACCACTCCTACCGTCCCTAAGAAGCAAACGGCTTCTTATGCTTCTCAGACATCGGTTAATACACAAGAGATAAGTACCTCGACATCAGTAACCTCTACTGACTTAACCGATTGTGAGGTGAGAATTGAGACGCTATTCCGATTGAAACTCGCTATCAGTTTGTTTTACGACAAACTGTTTTTGTTTTTGTTTGTTTGGCATAAAAAACTTTATTTTAATAATCAATTAATCATATCTATCGGTGTTTTGGCGGGTCGTCAACACTAACGCCTAATCAAAGCCTAACTCTTAAAACAATTAATTTAATTTGTGTTTTTATTGCTCGCATTTGTACTGTTTATTTGAATGCAATGCTTAGCGAATGCAATGAACGCCTCAAAAAGCTCTGCAAAAACTGCAACAAACTCTTGACTGCAATGCTTGCGCTGCCAATGACTCGGCTTTCGTGTCAATACTAATGCTGGTCTACCATTACAGGACGCTTTGGCCGCAGCTCTCAGATGGTTGTCCGACACCGAAGAGGAGGTCCGCAACCAGAAGCCAATATCAGCCGACTATCAGGTGGTTAAGGCTCAGCTTCAGGAGCAGAAACTGCTCCGAAAGTTGATTCTCGACAAAGAGTCGAGCATTCAGTCATTGCTCTCTTCTGCCAAAATATTGATCAAAAACCTGGACTCGAGTGAAAGACAGCCCATCGAGAGACAGATGAGTGAAATCACCCGTCGATTCGATGCCCTTTTGGCCGCTTGTAATGAACGGATGTCAGCCCTCGAGCAGACACTTCCGTTGGCCCGCGCTTTCGCTGAACGAGTGAACCCACTGTCCGATTGGCTCGAGTCGTCTGAACGAAAACTGGCGACTCTCTCGTCCCAAATACCGACCGATCAGAACCGCATTCGTAAGAGAATTTCTGATCACAGAGCCCTCCATCAGGACATCATTGAACACAAACGAGACTTTGAAGAGTTGACTGAAATCGCTCAAAGCCTCATGAGTTTGGTCGGCGACGATGAGGCCCAAGATGTGGTGGAACGCCTCCAAAGACTCACTGATAGATATGCCAAACTGGTTGAGGACAGCGTCGCTTTGGGACAACTGTTGGCCCAATCGCACGAAGTGTTGGGAAGTTTTGTTCTCAGTTTTGAAGACATTCTCGCGTGGATTCAAGAAATGGAGTCCCGATTGAATCGATTCCGAACTTTGAGTGTCTTTGTGGACAAACTTCGAGAACAGGTCGAAGAACTGACCGAAATGTCCGAAGAGATTCATAGCCACCAAAAGAAAGTGTCAGATATTGTGCACTCCGGCCAAGAGATAATGAAACACTCGTCGGGCGGTGACTCGATATTCATTAAAGAGAAATTGGATTCATTGCAGTCGCGCTTCAGTGAACTGACCCACAAGTCTTCAGACAAACTACAACAGGCGAGAGAAGCCCTTCCCATTTGCCAGAACTTTCACGACGCCCACAACAACCTCAACGCCTGGATGGATGACGCGGAACGTGAGCTCAAGAATATTAATTCATTGAATTTGAGCGCTCAGGAGAAGATAATTGTAAAACTGGAAAAACAAATCCCTGAAAATCGATCCCTTTTGGAGACGATGAACCATTTGGGACCACAACTGTCCCAGATATCCCCGGGTCAGGGCGCCGCCACCATCGAGGGCTTCGTCACCCGAGCCTCGAGAAGATTTGAAGCCATTTGCGAACAAATCCAACGCAAAGCCGAACGAATAGAGCTCTCGAAGCAGCGAAACAGTGAAGTGTTGACTGGAATCGAAGAACTGATCGATTGGTTCCGAAAAGCCGAACGACAGCTATTAGAGGCCGAACCCATTACACCGAATCCCGAAGCGCTGGTCATTCTCTTGAAGGAGACGCGGGCTCTGTATGACGACATCAATAGCCAGAAGGGAAGAGTGAGAGATGTGATCGCAAACGCTAAGAAATTGATGCGCGATTCCAGTGGTGAGGATTTGGCGAACATTAGAGACAAAGCCGAAGATCTTAAAGAACTAGCGAATCACGTGACACAGCTGTGTCAGGACAGACTCAACGCCTTAGAACAGGCGCTCGCATTGGCCCAACCCTTCTTCGAAGCCCACATAGAGCTGAGTCAATGGTTAGATGAGGCGGAATCCGAGGCCCAAATGCTCGGAAAGCCTGCCATTCACGCCACGCAAATCAGACGACAACAAGAGATGACCAAAGCTTTGCTCCAATCGGTGGCCGAACACAAGCCACTCGTCGACAGACTCATGAAAACGGGCACCGCTTTGATGCGAGTCATCTACGAACAGGACGCCCGACAAGTCCAGAAGATTATGGACAGCGATAGCGATCGCTACAATAAACTGCGAAATATTCTTCGAGAGCACGAGAACGCACTCGAGGCCGCACTTCAGGCCACCTCTCAGTTTGTCGACAAATTGGACGGAATGTTGAATGCTTTGGGCAATACGGCTGATCAGCTTAGGAACGCCGAACCCATTGCCGCACATCCCGACAGAATTCAAGAGCAAATTCTATTCAGGCCACCTCTCAGTTTGTCGACAAATTGGACGGAATGTTGAATGCTTTGGGCAATACGGCTGATCAGCTTAGGAACGCCGAACCCATTGCCGCACATCCCGACAGAATTCAAGAGCAAATTCTGGACAATAACGCCATTATTAACGACTTGGAGAAGAGAGCCGGTGCTGTCGATGCTATTAAGGCCGCCGCCAGAGATGTGATCAGTAAAGCCGGAAAGAGTGACGAACCGGCCATTCGTGACATTAGGAAGAAATTGGATAAATTGAATGACTTGTGGGATGAGGTCCAGAAGGGATCCAAGAATAGGGGCCGATCTCTGAGCGATGCCCTCAAAGTGGCCGAAAAGTTCTGGAATGAACTCAATAACGTTATGAAAGCCATTCACGACCTCCAGGACACTCTTAACAATCAGGAGCCACCGGCCGCTGAGCCAAACGAAATCAAACAACAACAAAACCAATTGCATGAGATTAAGGTGGATATGGATAAAACCAAACCAAAGGTGGATCACTGCAAACAGACCGGTCGTGATCTCATGCAGTTGTGCGGAGAGCCCGACAAACCGGAGGTCAAGAAACACATCGAAGATTTGGACAACGCGTGGGATAACGTGACCTCTTTGTACGCCAAACGCGAACAGAATCTGATCGACGCCATGGAGAAGGCGATGAACTTTCACGAGACTCTTCGCAATATTCTGGACTTCTTGGACAGAGCGGAGCGTAAATTTGAGGCCATGGGTCCCATTGCCGCTGATATCGATGCCGTGAAGCGACAGATTAAAGATCTTAAAGACTTCCAGAACGAAGTGAACCCACATATGGTGGAAGTGGAGGCCATCAACCGAATGGCACAGGAGCTCCTCGAAGACGTACATCCAGATCAGGCGCGCTCTATCAGAGGCCCCATCAATGAGATAAATCGTCGTTGGGATGAGTTGTTGAAGAATATCGTTGACCGACAGACAGATCTGGACAACGCTCTGCTGAGATTAGGTCAGTTCCAACACGCGCTCAACGAATTCCTCGCTTGGATTTCCAAGACTGAGCGCACACTCGACGACATGAGGCCTGTGTTCGGCGACCCGCCGGTCATTGAAGTAGAATTGGCTAAACATAAGGTCCTCATGAATGACATTCAGGCCCACCAGACAAGTCTCGACACACTTAACATTGCGGGCAAACAGATGATGGCTTCCGAGAGGGGAACGGAGAGCGCGAGAGCCACTCAAAGCAAACTCAATGATCTGAACTCTCGTTGGGAACAACTCATCGCAAAGGCTACTCAACGACAGCGAGAACTTGAAGACGCGCTTAAAGACGCCCAGGCCTTCAATCAAGAGATTCAAGATTTGTTGATTTGGTTGAACGATGTCGACCAACAGCTCTCTTCATCCAAACCCGTCGGAGGACTCCCCGAGACGGCCAGAGAGCAACTGAACCGATTTATGGAGCTCTTCAGTGAACTCGAATCGATGAGACCTAAGATCGAGTCGGTTCTCAAGCGAGGAGAGGACTACTTGAGACGATCCACTGAAGGCGCGGCCACTAATCTGCAGCACAATCTGAAGACTCTTCGCCAACGATGGGAGAATGTGTTGAGTCGAGCCAATGATCGTAAGATTAAACTCGAAATAGCGTTGAAAGAGGCGACAGAATTCCACGAAGCGCTCCAAGAATTTGTCGATTGGTTGACCTCTTCAGAGAAGTACTTATCAAACCTACAGCCCGTCAGCCGTATTGTCGACAATGTGTTGCAGCAAATCGAAGAACACAAACACTTCCAGAAAGACATCGCCGCTCACAGGGAAACGATGCTTAATCTCGATAAGAAGGGAACTCATCTCAAGTACTTCAGCCAAAAACAAGACGTTATCCTAATTAAGAATTTGTTGGTCAGTGTTCAGCACCGATGGGAACGAGTTGTGTCCAAAGCGGCGGAACGATCCCGAGCTCTGGAACATGGTATGCACTCCACCCTACTGTCCCCTATGCCCACGAGTACCCCTACCCCCTACCTTTCCTACTGTTATACTCGTTATAAAGAACATAAATTACAATGAATTGATTTGTTTTTATGCCGTTTGTAGGACTAAAAGAGGCCAAAGAGTTCAGCGAAGCCTGGAGTGACTTAATGTCATGGCTTAGCGACGCCGAGAAGACATTAGATTCGATCCAACAAATGGGTAATAATCCGGAAGTAATCAAACAAATGCTTTCGCGACACAAGGAGTTCCAGCGCTCTCTTGGAGCCAAACAGTCGTTATACGACGCGACCATCAAAATGGGCCGAAGCCTTAAAGAAAAAGCCCCCAAATCTGACGGACCAGTCCTTCAGGATATGATCGACGAGTTGAAGAACAAGTGGAACTCCGTCTGCAATAAATCTGTGGACAGACAACGCAAACTCGAAGAAGCGCTCCTATACTCCGGTCAATTCAAAGACGCCATTCAGGCGCTCATTGATTGGTTGGACAAAGCCAAGAGAGAACTGGCGATGGATACACCTGTTTATGGAGATCTCGATACTGTGACAGCACTTGTAGACCAACACAAGAGCTTTCAGGAAGACTTCAAGAGTCGGGCAAAGAATTTAGAATCCGTTCGTAAGACCGCCAGAGAGTTGTTGACAACCGCGACATCAGAAGACGCGCGACATATCAAAGAGCAGATGAGTATTTTGGACAACAAATGGGATGAAGTGTCGCGACTCAGCGATGAGAAGCAGAGGAAACTGGAGGATGCGTTGAGACAAGCGGAACAGTTGCACAAATCGGTTCATATGCTTCTCGAATGGCTGTCCGACGCTGAGATGAAACTGAGATTTGCCGGACCTCTGCCTGAAGACGAGGCGACCACAAGACAACAAATCGCAGAACACGAGAGGTTTATGCGGGAAATGGCGTCACAGGAGAAGAACAAGGACTCAACCATTTCGTTGGCGCAGGAGATCCTCCAGAAATGTCATCCGGAGGCCACTCCTGTCATCAAACACTGGATTACAATCATTCAGTCGCGATGGGAAGAGGTGTCCGCTTGGGCTCAACAGAGGGAACAGAGACTTCAGGACCACTTGAGGTCATTGCGAAACATTATGGATCTGTTGGAAGAGCTGCTCGCGTGGCTCATCGGTGCCGAAGCTTCACTACTTGCGGCCGAAGCGCAACCCCTACCCGACGACGTACTGGCACTCGAGCGGCTCATTGAAGAGCACCAGACGTTCATTGATTCGATGATCAGAAGAGAACCCGACGTCGAGAAAGTTGCCAAAGCTTTCACTACTAAACGCGGAACCAGAGAACAGGTATCAAAGGGAACATCTGGAAGGCGAGGAATACCTCCGCGAACCTCTACTCCAACCAGAGGTCACGTGGAGCCTGAGATCAAACACCCGCGCGCTCGGGAACTGCTTGAGAAGTGGAGTGTTGTCTGGAAGTTGGCTATGGATCGTATGAAACGACTTCAGGACAAACTCAACTACAACCGAGAGTTGGATAGAATGCGAAACTTTGACTTCGATGAGTGGCGCCGAAGATTCCTCGGATGGATGAACAACAAAAAGGCCAGAATTATGGACTTCTTCAGGAAGATTGACACCGATAACGACGGAAAGGTGACGAAACAGGAGTTCATCGAAGGCTTCCTGGCGTCTAAATTCCCGACCACTCGTCTGGAGATGAATCGCGTGGCAGACATATTCGACCGCAACGGCGATGGATATATCGATCAGAAGGAGTATTTGGATACTTTGAGACCCGATAGGGATCAGCCCAAGACCGAGGCTGAGATCATTGAGGACGAAGTGCAGCGATTGGTCAACAAATGCACGTGTCTTACCAAATATAAGGTGTTCCAAGTGGGCGAAGGCAGATATAGAGTGAGTCTACTATAGATAGCAATATTTATTGTGATAATCATCTAATGGTTTCATTGAATGTATGTATAGTTCGGTGAATCACAAAAACTCCGTTTGGTTCGTATCCTTCGCAGTACTGTTATGGTCCGAGTCGGTGGCGGTTGGGTATCACTGGACGAGTTCCTCGTCAAGAACGACCCGTGCAGAGGTAGGCATCACTTTCTCATTGCATCCACTGTTATGATACTAGAAATCCCGTCAAATGTCGTGAAATTTGATTGTGATTTTATTTTTGATTATAATTTGTTTTCAAGTCGAAAGTGTATTTAAGTTTTTAGTTTTGCATGAATTGAATGCATGTTTTGCTTTTTGTTTTGAATGACTGCACGTATAGCTAAGGGCCGCACGAATGTCGAGCTTCGCGAGCAATTTATTTTGGCCGATGGGGTCAGTCAGTCGATGACTCCCTTCAAGTCTAAGTCCCCCATCAAATCGGACGGAACTATCAATACTACGGGTCCAATCACTAAGGTTTGTATTGGATATCATGCGATCACTCTATTAATCTAAATTAACTTAATCTCTCATCCAATCTTTGATTTACTATTTTCTTTGCTTTGCTTTCAATTTAAGTTATCATTGTATTGAGTGTAATGTAACCCCAAATCCATTAGATGTTAAAATTAGACTAGAATTGTAGACAAATGTTGATATTTTCTCATTTACTACTAATATTTCTAACATTATATTATGCTATCAAAGACTGTTTGATGCAAATGGGTTTATGCCGTTGTCTGCCGGTTCAGGCGTGTCCTGAATTGTGTACGTCTTACCGGCCTCTGCCCTGCGATTTCTCTTCGCGAATACCTATTCCTCTCCATCTTTGGGTAAATTATATATAAAAGTGTCGATTTAGATGTCGTGTACATACGGTTTGGTTTCTATTTCTCTCTATCTTTTGTTTCACACAATTATTCATTGGTTTCAATGTATTATATCTAATGAATGGAGTGATGAGTACTAATGAGAATGTATTGACGAAACAGATCCGAGAAAAGAGCGAGCGTTCCGTTCCTATGGCTCATCAGCACCACTATCGCTATGGAAATTCTACCAGCGATTATAGTTTCAGTGATCAGGCAGACAGCTCCGGCGCCTCCAAAGGCCGCCCCCTCAGTCGTCTCACAATTGGATGTATGTATTGTTTATTAAGTTTATAATGGCTTTGATTGCAATCAGTTTTACTCTAATGGCATTTATTGTGTTCAATGAATAGCTGGCAGTAAACCCAACTCCCGGCCAGAAAGTCGTCATTCCAGTCGACCCTCGAGTAGAGCTGGAAGTGATATGTCTGTAGAGAGTCTCGAAGGCTACCAACAGCGCCGAACCACCCGTACATCGAAACTGGCGTATACTTCGTCGCGAACTAACGGCACAAATGGCACCAGAGATCAGTGGAAGATCTAAACCGACTAATAGAGAGTTTATGATAATAACATTAATTAATAATAAATGAAAGGATAAAACATTGGATTAATTACTTAATCACACGATAATTGTCTGATATTTGGCAATAATCTCTAATCAAATATAGTTCACTAACAAATGATACAGTCATTCAGTCAGTCATAGCAATTGCCGTGAACTGCGGAGCGCCTCAACACTAGTAATCACTAATTTGTCTATTTTTGTACTTAACTAATAGTATTATTGGAGAATATGTTTGCATTCATAACACTTTGAGCCCTCCCTGAGACCAACATTTTCTAAAATAGTCTCACTTTAGGACATGAAAATTGCCTAAAAATAGTCTATTTTGACATAATTTTGAAGCCATAGAACCCCTCATATGGAGGGAAGGGCTGCATATTCTGTGGTGAATTTGAAACATTGAAAAACACATATATTTTTATCATTGATTAATATATAACTAATACATTTGTAAACTAAAAATAAAATGTAATATTATTTGAATATAGAAATAAAATTAGAATAACTTATAATAAATATAATAAACATTAAAATTCTTGTCAATAAATATTTATATAAAAGTCGGGAACAAATGAAATGTTTAAGACTTGGCGTCCAACACAACACTCCACTCCTTTGGTATCATTAGTTTTGTTTGTTTTCCAATGAATTGTCATTAAATATATAATTCCAATGACAGCACAGCCGATGTGGCGCCGACACGTATTTACGGATATAAAGGTTATAATAGCCTTACAATTGCTTCTTATGGCAAACTTGGCGTCAGTCTTACAAATTCCATTGACTTTGCCTTAAGTGCTCACCTCTCCCTGTCTACCAGTTTGCCAGTTGGCTGTATGGGTGCACAGGTAGTGTCAAGGTATGGTAAGACTGTGTGTGTGTAACAATTGTGCCGATTCTTGCCTTTCATCCAAACTTTCTTAGAATTATCTCACGAGGAGGTCATCACAACTGTTGACCGCCTTTTGACTTGTGTTTTGTTTTTCGCTAAATATCACTATTCAGAGGAGGGGTAGGAGTCTACAGGTCTGTCAGCAAATGTACCCAAAAAATCTCATTTCTAGAAAATCTCATTTCAGTTTCAATTCATTGAACATTGAAAAGCATATGATTTGAGTTTCTGTGTGAAGTTCTCTCATTTAAATGCTAATCAAAAAAGCAAACAATAATTCATTTTTTATTGAATTAGACGTGAAATAAAATGTAGAAAACATGTGAAACACGGCTCTGTAGTAGTAATACGTGTTAATGAAGTTAAGAGTTGGACTCAAATCTCAATCACAGATTGCATTGAATTGTCTCTATTCTTACGGCACAGTGAGCCGTGTTGTAGTGAATGTACATAACTGTGAGGTTTGTATTTCGTTAGTAAAACATATTTGCGATAAAAGCAAAGCAAAGAGAGAGTGGAGAGAGAGAGGAGGCATCGGTTGTTTGGAGTGCAGGTGTGCTCCGACTCGCAGGCAATACACGCATAGAAGCAAAAAATTGTATTATTATATAAGCGATAAAGCATTTGGATTACAGGCAAAGTTGGGTTACTCTCACGGGAATGCATTTCTAAATGAAGGCAAACGCTGTGCGAGAACTGCATTCAAAACACATACAGATGTGTCGACTGAGGAAATACTGATCACTGATCACATCTGTACAGACATTACCACACATTATACACACATATTGTTTGCTATATGAGGAATATATGAGGAATCGCTGCGACATACAGTTACTCTACTTTCAGAGTCAACTCATTTAATGAGATGTTTTGAGACATTAAAGACATTAAGGATTGCAAAGCAGTCATATGTTTGAAACAATTCCGTGATTTTAATTATCGATGAGAAAAATGTGCAAAAAATGATTATACGCTTAACAATAGGCTTCACTATCTCATTGAATATATTATTTTTGGAAACGATTTTTATTCATATATGGTATGGAGTTGGGCTATACGTGACATACAGTGTGGAGTAGTAGTGATAGTAGTAGTGGTGGTGCAGGTCTGGTGCAGGTGTGCAGTCATTGCAGTCATTAGATGATTGGATGCACTTTGTTATGTTATGCTCCGATACAACGGCTTATCAATTAAATTAATGACTGTTCCCTCTCTGACTACACTCCACTCAGTCTAACCATACTGTATATGAAACGACAGGTGCGCTACGAATACTTTAATCCTAAATATTAATAATAATTTGTATATCTTTTACTCAAAGCTCTTGAACTGTACTGAACTCATGCCAAACAACTCCTGAAATAAAATAACTTTTCAAATGCTATACGAAAATAAAATACAAGCCGTCAGTGAGTCGTCAGTCTATGCCATAGACTCTATGGTTTTGGCAATTCATGTATTTTTCATTTGTATGGAGAGAGCACTGGTATTACAGTAATACTCATCTACAGTAATGCCAGCATTAGATCCAGTATTACACCCGAGAGTTGAAAGACGTGCCGTTCCTTCCCATTCCTATTCCCACTTATACTCCACTGAATCACAAATAATGAAGTGCTACATCCCTGTGCCGTTGCCATAGCGATCCACTATTTATGATACGCTCTCAATGTATCTCAATGTTCACTGCTCTCAACGCTCTGTCTCTTCCTTTAGGCTCAGTCTCTGTCCCTTTTCATCCCTACTCTCCCATCGTTTGCATCCCTTGTCATCCCTGTCCGCTCACAACTAAAGTGCTTTGAGTCAAAGAATGCTCGCTCTCTCGCATCACATCATTATATTATTCATTATTTTCTATTTCAAACCAAATCCACGAATCCATTCCTCTCTTCTCTCTCTCTCTCCCTCTCTCTCTCTCTCTCTATTCACTATTTTTATTAGATTTCTCATCAAATGTATTGTGAGTTAACGCTAAGAATTTTTATGTCACTTAATGTTAGCCTCACTTCTAATCAATGCTTCAAACAATTGAGAACTAAATCTAATCTCAAAACAAATATTAGCAGAAAAATAGTTTTTATGTTCTGTTCCGGCATTTATTTAAACTAAATTCAAGTCAATATTATATTAACGCTGTATTCAACAAAACATCTCATGATTTGCCCTAGAACTCCTATTTTTCTTATTTTTATGAGCGATGCCCACAATAATACAGTACAATACAAGCCGGACCTTTTATTCACTCACCATTTTAGCACATTTTGATTCATATTTCAGTTTATTTGCTTAAAATACTTTAATGTTTCGCCTATTTGAGGAATTCCACTATAAAAATACAATTCTAGAAGTTTTTATTATTATTATTTTAAAGATTTAATACAAATTATATAAACAACAATTAATTGTATAGTTTTTAATGGAAATAGAATTTAAATAAATGGTTTGCAATCCCTTCTAATGTTTCACTTCCTTTAAATAAGTCATTAATTATTTTATTTCGTTTAAATAATTATCCAAATTGTCATCAAATTATAGCGCATTAGACTTGGATTCAAATAGTTTTCCTCCTAATCTGTAAAAGCAATGAATTCTGGACTCAAATTAAATCAAATCCAGTGATCGAAGAGAGCATTCATTTAATTAAAATCAGAGAATGTATGATATATTGATGTAAAAAATGTGTACATTTTTGTAGCACTGATTCACAACACATTTGAGACATTCATTGAACGAATTCATATTTCATTGTAATCTAAAGCATGGAAATAGTGAATGCGATAAAAGTATTTAATTTAATTGCTTTATATCTGTATATTATATTCACAAATAGTATAAATCAATATTTTGCGATCAAATTCCAGTCCACGTCGAGAGCGGCATACAGTTCAGTGGGAGTGCGGGCACCGGCAGCTGTAACACAACTGCTTTTAATAATAGGCACAGAAAAGCAAACATTAATACTGTGGTAATGAAAGCACTTTTACAACTAAATGTATGATATGTTTCGATAGCTTTAAGTATATTAGTGTTGCTTTCGATGGGAACGTGTCTGCGCTCTATTCCCACGACAAGCACTGGTCAGGCATTGCAGGCCTACCAGAGGCTGGCAGTCAATACGGCTGACAATATGGATCTTTTCATCAAAAACAAGTCGCGTGTCGTATGCAAAGAGTATTGCATTCAATATTACATTTCATATGAAGTCGAGTGCATTCGTAGGCCCGGGAGCCGAATGCCGGCGCACGTGGCCTAAGATGTGACTCATTCTGCTTATTAATGCCATTGTTTCCAATGGAGTCTCCATTTTAATGCAGTTTAAAGTCCATGAAATCCATGAATTCATGTTTCAATTCGTGTTCAGTTCATTCACTCATAGCTTATCATTCGTACAAAAGCCGCAGAACTGGCGATAGAGCCCACACCTCCCCCCACCCCACCCCACACACACACATCAGGACTTTATATTTGCCTTTTTATATACCATATTTGATAGGAACCGTTGCCATCTTTTTTAGGAGTGGCCACTGATTACGGTTCGGAACAGTATTTGGCACCAAATCTCAGGGGGTATTCTCAGGATTGCCAGAGAGTCAGGCGTTTGCATATGTGGTGTGCAATGAGTGAACCGTACAGTACTGTACAGTAGATCACCAGATGGACAGATGGGCTGAAAAGACAGATGCGACCCAATCCGCCGCACTCTCTGATGAAACGCTTTTATCAAAATTATTTCCATAAGTAATAGAGTATTAGTAATAGTGTTAATCAACTTAAGAGTTAGGAGTAGGACTCCAATCGCCACTAATGTATTCATTTGTCTTTAAAAGTCGTGTCTTTTTTGGCCATTCAGTCAAAGCCATGCACTTCACTGCGCACGTGAAGCGCTCGGGAGGGGTAGACAAGGCTTACAGCAGTGAAGCGTACGGAAGGCCACTAATAATTAGGCCTCCGGTGGCATAAAAAACTATATGAGTATTGCTTTGAGTTACGGGTCGTTACCAGTCGTGTATAGTTTTGAAAGCAATTCGTGAAACAAAAGTCCGGCAAAAATCTCAAGACTTGCAAACCATAAAAGCCATCACTTGAATGGCTTGACATCCCTGGCATTCACTCACTTATGACTTCCAGAGCGTCAATCCAGTCATTGAAGAGAGGGTCTGCTCTCCCATACTCTCGACTCCACTATAATTCATAGTTTCGCATCAAAATTGACACTAAATTTCATTATGAATTGTAATTATAGTAAAAGTTTCGCAATTGAGTTAAAAATGTATCGCTTTTTGTAACAAATAAATTCAATTATCTTTTATGTGAATGCATTGCAAATGACTTGTCATGTGATACCAAATCACGACTTTTGGGATTCAAATATGCGTTCAATTAAGGCATCGATTTATTACAAGAAACAAAGTTTGTGTTTATTTTGCATCAAATTTCCTCATAATTTATTCGCAAACTTTAAACTCAAACGGAGTGTCTTTTAATGAGAAATCACAGGAAAATAGCATAAAATTTCTGAGAAAACAATAAGAGATGTAATAATAGACTGAAAATTGAGTTCAAATCTAAATCTTATGTTTGGTTTTGATATGAATTTAATGCAAAAGTTTGCCAAAAGATTTTGATAGAGAATTGACAGCATTTGCATCCCTTATATCCCTTATATCCTCAAACTATACGTTTGGTACACAAGACTCACGCATTTGTATCGCAATAAAGCAATAGCGAGAGGACAGGGAGGCATCGGCTGTGACTTGTAATGCAGGTGTGCTTAAGCTGTGAAGACATCAAGAAATGGTGAGAAGATTTGGAGTCTGGAGACTGAAAGTCTGGAGCGCACCTGTGCCTATGCCTATGCCATTGCCTGGCTATGGCTATGGTATGGCTATGAGTGGAGTCTATGTCTACATACTATGGCACAGCCTATGCCTACCAGTGCTAACTTGATGCGAGAACAGGTGCGCCGCAGACTTCGTGGGGACTGCTGTTGAGTTCGTCTTAACGAGTTTGACGAGTAGTCCGGCCCTCCATTCATACTCACACACATTGCTCAGCAGGCATTGGATGTATGGGTGAGGAGGTGGTGTTGTATGGTATGGACGGCTATATAAGGGAAATGTGTGCGCAGTGTATGTCATAACGAGTTGATTGCGAGTGAAGTGTTGTGTGATTGCAGTGAAAGTCAATACAAATGGTGATCACATCACAAGAGTCTATGCATTGAGACATACGTTGAATTCGTGTCAAACCAATCAATACTTAATATTTGGCCACAAAAGCGGATATTACAAGACATATATACTTAAGAGTGACTCAATCGGTGACAAAATGACCAAAATTTGCAAAGAGATGTCTCCGAAGACGGACGAGTCGTGCAGTTCTGGTTCAAGTGATGCCTGCAATGGACAGGCATTGGGTTTGTCTGCTCGGAGTTTGTCAACAAATAAGGTGAAGAAGTCGCAGACGACTCACAAAATGGATACCAATGTATCTGCGGATGAGATGCAATCACTGTTAGCCAAACTCAAGGAATTGGTTCCCAATATCCCCCGCAATAAGAAGTTGTCTAAACTGGAGATCATTCAGTACGTGATTGACTACATCTTTGACCTCCAACTGGCACTCGACACACATCCCCAACCACTGTGTCAGTCCTCCAACAACTCCAGTGCCACCTCTTCCTCCATCGCCAGTCTAAGGCAACCATTGGCTATAAAGTGGTCGTCTTAGAGGTGATGCGGTGGTGACTATCGGTGTGACTGTTGATGGACTGAAGCACGTCGAGATAGCGATGCATTTGGACGACAGTACAGATGGACGAGCGACTCATCCCAAACCCATCCCAATCCCAATCCACACGCTATGAGTCATAGCTGTTGTCGTTTTGATTAGTTTTGATTAGTTTATCGATCCATACATTCAAATGCATTTGCATTTCATGTCAATTCATTCATTGCTTTGATTCGAGTCTCCATTCATTGTATTTATATTAATGTAATTTTATTTGTAATACTATTTAAATACAGAATATTTTAAATGTTTAGATATATTAATGACTTGTAATTTATAATTAATTATCATTTGTTTTGATTAATAACAGAGAAATACTTATTTGAAATCAAATCACTGTTTAAACAATTATTTCTAATCAGTTGTGTCTGAGAAATGTTTTGCCCTTTAAATCAATGTTTGGTATGAATAGCGACCACTGACTCATGAGGAAGTCTGTCCGCTCACCACCACTGCTGGGCTCTATGGGCTCACACTTCACTTCAATGGCTTCTGAAAAGTCTTGAAAGTCTTCAGTGCAGGAGAACATTGCGTCTAATTGTCTGTCGAACTCCATGTCCACGGGTTTATCCATTGATTCTACTTTTGGCTTAACATCAATACTATCCTCCAAATTGCACATCAAATCATCAAAACTATCATTAAATGTGGAATTAGTGTCTTCGATGTCCTCACTCTCAATGTCTGCATATTTATTATCTGTAAAGTATTGGCTTTTAGTCATAGCATTAGATGTGTTGGAAGTGTTGGGAGCAGTTTGTTGGCCACTATTGCCACTATCGCTAGCATTCTTGGATTGAGCCGTTTTGAGCCAATTGTCTAAATTAGAGTTAGGTTTGCATTGTTTGGCCTTTTTTGCCGAGTTGTCAGTCTTTTCGCCTGCATTTTGTTGCCTTTTATTTTTTGTGACCTATTTTTCAAAGTATCGGTTGTTTTAAAATAATTAGAGGAAAAACACAGCTTTGAACGTAAAGCGTAAACCAAATTTCATACCTGTTTGCTATGAGCGGTATCTGTGTTCAAGCCTTTCTTGCAACAGATGTGAAGACAAGTACTTTTATTGAAGCATTTGTGTTGACAACAGCCCTCACTCTCACTCCTGTCGCTCGATTCCCACGATGTGTCTGAGAAAGCAGTCGAACGGTTGG
>CAJPVJ010001012.1:1044-18685 GCA_905397405.1 Oppiella nova
TATATATAAATTTTATATATAGTTTTAGATTTTATTTTTTAGTGCAAAACGACTATTAATTTCAATTAAGATTTTTTGAGGAAATCATAATAAATATTAAGCGATAAACCTGTTATTTCTCAACGTTTTAACTGTCAGTTAGTAGACGTATGATATTTAACTGTATATCACTATTAATTTATATTATATAATATTATTGATTCTGTAATATATATATATATATTAGTTATATCATATAATAAATAAATCGCAAACAGCATAATTTAGAAATAGATGGGGAATGGGAGGTCATTCGCAGGTTCATAGACAACACATTATTTTAATTTAATTTATTTATTATACAAACACACACTACACTTAATATAATGCTTATTATTACCAGTAGTGGTAATAAAGTGAATATTGATTATACCAGGCTGTAGTCGTATTTAGCAGTGATTTTCAATGTGTTTTGTTAAAAAATCAAATATAATTACGGAATCATAAATAATAAATGTTTGGAAAAAATCATAATTTTTTGGCTTCAATTCAATAGTAAATTAGATTTTTTTAGTTTTAACAAAATACACAAAACGGTTGTATAGAAATATATTGTATACCATGGTATGTCTACCATTTAACACGGGGACTGGTATGTTATATAGTGAATGGTATATACATGTTATGTAAGTCGACTTATTCTTGCGAATTAAGTCCATAATACTTGTGTACAGTATTACACAGTCTAATAGCTATATACAGTATACACAAACATACAATATATACATGTATATAATGAGTGAATGTAATGTATTTTCTCTCTCTCTCTCTCTCTCTCTCTCTCTAACGTTATATTTATTGATTAATTGATAAAATAATGAGTTAATGAATCAAATTGTAAGTCATGACAGATAAAGTCGCGCGGATTCAAGAAAATAGCTGTTGTTTATCGATCATTAGTCAAACACAATAAATCAACAACAGATCAAATTATATAATTTTGTTTTGTCCCCACTCTCCCCCACCCACCCCCACACATATAAACACCCCTCCAACTAGAAAAACAATGCATTCACTGGTAATATGATTGTTGTTATTCAGGGGAACTCTATGTGTAAGTTGTTTGGCATATAATCGCGTTTTAATCACTCGTTGGATATATTATGCATAGTATCTGATGTATGCTTACATTGTGTTCATAAAGTCCTGTGTATGCGATAATCAGTTTAATTATTTTTCATTGAAAATTATATATTATAAGCGCATATATACGGGAGAGTTGGTATCACACCCCCAGCACACCGTGGCGTACAGTGTATAGAGGGATGGGATGATAGAGTTTGATGATAATGATAAACACCCGTCCCTTATATTACTGGTTACGAAGCGAAAAAAAGTATAATTATAATTAATCCAAACATTTCCTATCCATGTATACAATCAGTGGAAAAATGAATTCAATATTGTTGTCGTTATATCAGTTATTATCTGTTATTTGATTTCATTTAAGTCAATAAAATGATAATAAATTTATTTTCCGCTATTGTTATTAGACTTCTCAGAAGTCGCTTACAATTAATTAATCGATTGCTTTTAATAACCCTGATTGTAATTGTAATCCCTGGTTTACGATATGGTATTTATGTTTTTATTAGCATACCCCTTTTTTATGCCATATTATGTAACGCTTACAACATTTTATGAGTTGAATGACAGGTATTTTAAATTACTCGTTAAAAAAGGTAAATGCTATGAAAATTTTTGTTACTTGAATTTTGTGTGCATTTTATTATTTAATTAATTTATTCGCTTTAAAAGCTTGAATTTATTTAAGGGTTTTATGTAATTAAATGCACTTTTTATGAACTCGTATTACAGACTTGTATATCAATTATTTAATGGGAAAAAATACTTCTGTAATATTAGTTTTGAAGGTAATCCAAGAAATATAACTAGTTAAAATCTCTCTCTCTCTCTCTAATGAATGTTGAGCTAACTGTGCATTAATGGCACATACAGTTTATTTCCTGAACTCACTTATGGTAAATGCTATTATCAATACAGTACACTATTAGCTACCGGTGTTTAGGACAATATCATAAAATAAGATACCATGTAATCATTTGTTTGTAACAAATCTTTTAAAATAAATTCATAAAACAAATAAAAACAAATTTTAAAACATTTGCATATTTTATCCATATAATTTAGAGTTAATTATACAGTGCACTATGGTCCTAAACAACTTTATTATTATAAACTACCTAGTATACGTATTACAATATGAATAATAGTAATTGCTATAATTTTGTGATAATAATAAGAATAACTTAAAGAAATATATAACTAGTTAAAATCTCTCTCTCTCTCTCTCTCTCTCTCTCAGCCGTTAATCATTGGGATTCATATGACTGTGAAATGCATGTGAAATGTATTTCGTGTTGTTTTTTCTAGTGTCGACTTTTCCATTCACTATACTATTTAAAGTATTTAAAAAATTATATTTTATTTTTTATTATTACATAAATTTTTTGTTGCAATTACTTTCCCTTGAAATTCTGTGTACTATTTGTCTATAGTATATATTATTATTATTATAAGGCATTCCCGTTTAATTAATTTATTACTCAACCATAAATAAATAGCTATAATATAATATTCTGGGCTCATTATATTTGTTGAATAAATTCTGACTTTTTTCAAAATCATATAATCTCTAAGTCTTATTACATACACTATTCTGATCCCTTTCCCCATATGTCCCCCCGATTTAAGAGATTATTATATTTGAGTTAATGTGTAGTAAAAAATAAAGTTTATTTAATATTTAATAAGTTTATCTCTTATATGTTTTATGCGATAAATTATTTAAGAAATTGGTTTTAATTTGTTTATATAAAATACTTGAGAGAGAGAGAGAGAGAGAGAAATAAATTGTCAAAAAACTTGAACAGAAGTAATATCTTAAGAGTCGGGAAAAAAAGAAAAACAGAAATCACAATATAATTCATATTATATTTCCACTCGTAATAAATGACTTATAAAAAAGGGACAAAACAAAAGGGCACATAAAACTATTAATACTACGATATACTAATATAATACAAATACAAATAAATGTATATCACATAAAATATATGAAGATATCGCATATTTTATCGCCATTTTATAATTTTCTGATTGTAGTGCACTTACTCTCGCGTAATATTTCTTTGTATTTTAATCTCTCTCTCCCTCTGCCATAGAGTGACAGCTCTTTTATTTTACTACATAATAGTGGGGCGCAGTTAGCATACCATGAGCTCAGGAATATTGCACAGCAATATATATCTAACAGTCCCCTAATATTGTATTACATGTGAGAGAGATTTTATATTAGTTATGCATTTTAAGGTTGCACTTTATATACACATTTAGACATATTATAAGCGAGAAAACTATTTCTTTTGATACGAGAGTTACGTATTATTTATGTACAAAACACTGCGAGTGAGAGACAAAATTGAATACAAAATATTGTAGTTTTTTGTGAGATTTGGGGAAAGTGCGATCGAGCACTGGTATGTGCACTGCAGATGTGATATTTTATTTTCTCTCCCTTTTCTTAAGTCTCTCTCTCTCTCTCTCTCTCTCTCTCAAGTATTTTATATAAACAAATACACCGATTGTTTGTCTTATGAGGGTTGGCACACATCTATATAAATATATAGGTGGGGGTGGTTTTCGGGGTACAAATCTATATACACACACCACATCTCTCTCTCTCTCTCTCTCTCTCTCTCTCTCATTCTCTATCAATGGCTTTCATTTGTTATCCCTTTCTGTTCATAATATTTAACTCCTGGCACTCAATGTATATCCTATTTCGCACTGGTATTTGTTTTATTCATTTGGTGAGCCCACACATAATATTTGAATTTCACTCTCGCATATATATATAGCATACTATTTATGATTTGAAAAACAATATTTCTCTATTCAAATAACTTAACTGTAATGATTATATTTAGTAATAATAGTTACATAATTACTAGCCATAAGTTATGAATGCATTACAATATTCATATGCGATATACGAGTAGTTATTATGCGAAACATTAGAAACAAAATGTCATTTCCTTTTCGTATGGTAACAAAACTAAACATAAAAATTATACATTAAATAAATAAATAAATAAAAAGTAAATTTTCAGAGAAATTTAATTATTCACAAATAGGCTGCGCGTATGGGGAATTGGAGCACAATCTCCATGAGTTCACTTCCAGTGATTTATTTTATTTGCATAGAAATTATTTGTTGAGAAATTATTTATTCAATTATTGTAATAATTTTGCATGAATTTTAATGCAGTCGTGTTTATTGTATATTACATTATAATTTTTGGTGAATATTTAAATCTAAGAGATAAATGTAATGGAAAAACAGAAAAACAATAATCAAATTCATGTATAAATATAATCATATAATACAATACTATATATAATGGATAATACAATACATTACTAAAAAGACATGTAATGTATTGAATGACTGACTCTACAAATCAATATATTAAAGGACTTATCCATTAAAATATTATTATTATTGATAGAAATTATATATATTTTTATTTCTCTTTTTATTATTAATGTTTTACACAATCAAAAAAGAAAGTGAAAATTTACAATAAAAAACAAAATTAAGTTTTATATGTATTTATAATGAGTGCTAAAGAATAAGTCATTAAATATTCCTAATTTGGGAGAAAAATACTTTTTAATATTTGCTGTTAATTATTTAATACATATTCATACATATGTGGTAATTATTTATGATTTCTTAACTAATTTGTTATAAATTTTATTTTTTACTACAATGTAATAATAAAATTAATGATTTACTTATTATAATTTTATTTAATTATATTTTCTCTATATTTAATCCGCGATTTCCATAGAGAGAGAGAGAGAGAGAGAGAGAGAGAGATGTGGTGTGTGTATATAGATTTGTACCCCGAAAACCACCCCCACCTATATATTTATATAGATGTGTGCCAACCCTCATAAGACAAACAATCGGTGAGAGAGAGAGAGAGAGAGAGAGAGAGAGAGAGATGTGGTGTGTGTATATAGATTTGTACCCCGAAAACCACCCCCACCTATATATTTATATAGATGTGTGCCAACCCTCATAAGACAAACAATCGGTGGCCGGCATAACACATAAATCCTTGAAAACACAGCCCAAACCCCAAACCATAAGTCAAACACTGGTATCCATCACATCTCAACCCCCTATGCCTTATCCCGGCATTAGACTCGTTGTTTCGGTATAGCATTTGCCACTCAAACCTTGTATTGCTTTTGTATTTAATGTGTTTTTGTCCGATTTTAATGACACCAATCATACCATACATATATGGATCTTATCTATTAATAATTACACAATAATATTTACCTATCGTTTTGCCATATCATGTGATTTGTGTATTGCGTACGAGAATTGCATAAAAAAAAGTTTATTTATAAACATTTTTGAATGCATTTCTTTTGTTATATTTTCAATTTATGGTTATTATTTAAATATTTTATTTCAAATTGAGATTTTAATATTATTTTTATGTAATACGATCGCATGGAAATATATTTTTGCAAAAACATATTTACAAATAAAATATAAGTAATATTATTTAGAAATTATTATATTATCATAAGAATTTTGAGAATTCAATTTATTTTAAAAGATTTAATAAATATTAATAATTATATACGTAAATGATTTGTACACAAACTCTATACTAATTTAATTAAAATATTATATTTTCAATGTTTAATATAATTTATCGTTTTTTGCCCGAATTTAGAGGTCATTTAAATTACCAGTTATTATGCATTTAATAAATATTAATTTTATATTAATATTAATTTGTTTTATCTAAAAATACACAGTAATATAATATTTTGATATTTTATTTAATATATTAGTGTTAAAATCGTGAGAGAAAGACAGTCGGAGAGAAAGGGAACGACTTATTATTATATCACATCTTTTATTGATTGATTAGATTTTTCATATAAAATCTCTGTTAAGCAATAAATTACACGAAATTTTCTCCCATTTTCTGCGAGTCCTCTCGCATTCAATCTCTTCATAATCTATCTGTTCGTATGTTTTTACAAATCAATAGTCTGTCCTCTTTTTGCTCCCATACTCTTGTTGTCTCTCCCTTTCTCTCTCACTTACTGTCTCTCTCTCTCCCCTCGACTATGTGTGAGGTATCGAAGAGAGTCTTATTTTTGTTTCGCTTTTTTTTGTTAAAAAATATTTTTTCCATTTAATTCTCTCTCTCTCTCTATGGAAATCGCGGATTAAATATAGAGAAAATATAATTAAATAAAATTATAATAAGTAAATCATTAATTTTATTATAAGAATTAAATTCTCACAGATATTTACTCAATCACTCTCTCGTATATATACATCAAGTGCGAGACAACACGAGAGAGAGAGAGAGAGAGAGGGAGAGAGAGAGAGAGAGACTCTCTCCACAATATTTTTTATATTCACTTTTCTTAGAAAAATTGCAAGAATTAAATTCTCACAGATATTTACTCAATCACTCTCTCGTATATATACATCAAGTGCGAGACAACACGAGAGAGAGAGAGAGAGAGAGGAGAGAAAGAGAGAGAGACTAAACACAAGTAACAAGTATTTGAATAAATTATTTATTGGAAGCAAATGTTGTTTTTCTGTCTCTTTTTCTCTCATATTCTCGTCTAATACTACGGTTTGGTTTGCAATCCCTTTATCGCACAATCTTTTGGCTTACATTACGAATAGGTTTTTATAATTAAATTTTGTTTGTTTTTTGTCAACATAAAGATCATCAAAAAAATATTTCAGCATTTAATACGTATTTAAAATTATATTTAAAATTTTTTAGATAAGGATTTGTTTTATTATAATATCTTTTCTCTCTCGCGTCGACAATAAATCTCTCATTTGATTAAATAAAATATTATAATATAATAGACGAGTAATATATGTAAGAAAAGCACATTTTATTTATATTAATGTGTTTTTTGATCCGTCGGTTATGGCTGTGAATCAGTGCTAGAAATATGTGTTTTGTTAGCGAAGAATATAATGAGTTATTATTATTAGCCAAGAATTTCGCACTTTTTTGTGTCCATTAATTTAATGCTAATTCATCGCCCGGTTTAGGCCTCACTTTTCTCTCTCTCCCACTAATAATCATATATCTAATATTTTAAACCTCTCTCTCTCTCTCTCTCTCTCTCTCTCTCTCTCTTTGTGTCGAAAAATACTGGTTCGAGAGAGAGAGAGAGAGCACCGGCAGATTTTTTTCGGATGGCTACATGACTAACCACCACCACTACTATACTACTCCCTAATAATACTGGTATTTCCAATAGCAAGGCTACTGACATTCAGACTCCTTATTATATATGAGTACACAAAATAAAAAGTAAATTTCACTTTTTTTTTATTTCTCACTCTCTGTCTTATACTACACTATACTGTAATACACTGTAAGACACACTCGCTATCAGAGAGATTGTAAAATAAGATTTTTATGTGTTTTTTATAGATATATATTTAAGTTTTATTCGTCCGGATCTACACCTCTGCGCCACTGATAATATACACCATAATTATTAATACCAGTCCCCTAATATTGTTCACTGTATATCAATATTATGAACACTATATGCTAGTGTCAATTATGTTATATGTGGTATATATTTTATTATTACCAATTTGGTAGTGTATGAAATCGTAACTAGCTATAAATAACATTATTATTTCAGTCATTTTTATGATATATTTATATTAATAATTTATTAATTACATTATGTATAAAATATTGGATATATAATGCATATTACAAGTAATAAGCTATTAATTAAATTTATTAGGTACGGCCGGTTATTACTAGCGATTTAATATTATTGGAGTACAAACTTCAGATTGTTTTTGTGTTTTAGATATATTCAATATTAATAATAAAACTGATAGCTGTATAATGTATGAATAAATATGAAAATGGCATTAATTGATAACACTGGTAGGGCTGTTAGCTCAAGGATATTGCCTTGAATATTGCCAGCGAAACGCAAAATATACATATTTTTATATATTTATAAATGTATTAAACATATTCAACATTATTCTCATATTTTCGTAATATAGCTAAGGAATAGTGTATATTTTTAAATACACACAAATATACTATACATTATATATACTGTATAATACATGTTTGGATAACTACTTGACTTGATTTTAAACACGTATTAATATTATTAATATAAATATATTTATGTTGGGGATTCTCACTGCACCAAAAACTATATTTAAAATATTTTTGGGCTTTTTATTTATTTATATAATTTTTGCAAATGAGAGAAGTTCTCTCGTATGAATTTTTATAGTGTATTTAAAATTTTTAATTTCAGTTCAAAACACATATTTAATAATAAATATTACATTAGTGTGAGACAGTTGTGTGTTTAGATTTATGAAATATATTATTAAATATATATAATTTTGTAATCACTTTGAGAGAGACGTTATGTAATATGTAATATTGTTTTATAGCTTATACGAGTGCTGACTACCCCCTAAACAGGCGACCCCTTGCCTCCAAAAAGTGGGAAAACGATAATTAAAGTGAACACAAGAACGAGAAAATCAATTTTCAAATCACTCGATAAGAATCGGATGACTGGAAATGAAATTAAAGTTTTTTTTTCTCTCTCTCTCTCCGTCTTTAGTGACAAATAATGAAAAGAGAAATAAAATATTAAATGATATAAACGTGTATTTATTAGATGTGACAGATCTGTACGCGAGAGAGAGAGAGAGAGAGAGAGAGAGAGATGTGAGAGTGAAGAGCACTTTACTTTCTCTCTATCACTCGCGTATTGAATGGTGTGTTTCGCCACAAAAATTTCTCCGATCCTTTCATACCATACCCTCAGCGCTTCGGCTATAATATGTATAATATGTTTAAAAATAGTTTTGACTGACTATTCAATACCAACTAAATACTAATGAATGGCCTTTTGTATGGGACCCGTAGTGTGTATACAGTAATATGGAGTGCATGTCGTCTCTCTCTCTCTCTCTCTCTCTAATGCCGCCCCTAAGCACCAGACTTGTGTTCCCTCAGAGCCCATACACACACACCAGTGCCCTAACTATGGCTCACATACACGTCAAAAGCCCCCACCAAATGCACTGACAGAATATTTTTACGTGTATTCTCTGCCAGAGTCTGACTGACTATCTGTGACCATGTATTATGCGATGCCCTCTCCCCCCCCTACCGCATACCCGACCCCCACTACCAATATATGGTGCTCTTAATATAATAGGGCGAACAATCACCCTGACAATTGCCACACTCTGTTATTTTTGACGATCAGACATAAAAATATATTTATTATTTTAAACATACAGTAGTGTGTAATGTATTCAGCCGTATATAACCGTATGTGTTATTCATGTGTATGTGTATTGGCAAACATAACAAACATATTATTGGTATTTATTTTATTAGATATATTTTTGCACTCATGTATGTTATTGTTGCTCACAATAATGGTTAATTTTTTGACAATTTTTCACTTGCTTATAGTGGCTTTGGGTTACAAGTCATGTAATAAAAATTGCAATTATATGGATACATAGACGAACAGAAAAAATATTCAATGATTTTTAATATATGGTTGTAATGTATTATAACGTTAAATGTGTTATATATAGTGGCTTTGGGTTACAAGCCATGTAATAAAAATTGCAATTTTATGGATACATAGACGAGCAGAAAAAATATTCAATGATTTTTAATATATGGTTGTAATGTATTATAACGTTAAATGTGTTATCGAGAGAAGAATGCGCTTTTTGTGTGCCTTTTATTTGTGATATCCTATCGTATATAATAAGATTTTATCGCTAAATCCTCTCTCTCTCTTTCTCTCTCTCTCTCTCTCTCTCTCTCTGCCGGAAAATTTAGTACATATTTTTGTCTAACATTTTTTTATATAACTAAATACTGGGCTGTAGTTTAGAGATTAGATTCTAAACAGATGTGAAAAAACATAGTTATATCCCAAACACATGAGACTATAGTATTTCACACCATAAGAGATACGTTACGAATAGATAGACAGAGTATTCATTAATTATAATATAATATTTAAGTGGAAAAATGGTTTTATATAATATATACTGTACATGTATGGCGAGAAAATAAATAAAATCTTTCAGTTTAAAACACATGTGGAATATTTTAATTTAAATTTTATTAAAATCTTGTTGTTTAATATCGAGAATGATAATTAATTATAAATTAAATATTTTATTATAAAAATCAGAAATTACATAATTGTAATGAACAACAAAATATTAAATATATATATATTTGTTATTATTATTATTAAGAGGGTTATCGTAATTATAATATTATTCAAAACAAACAAAATGCTTGAAAATTATTAGGAAAACAGCACTTCAATTAAATATAACATAAGGGAATAATAATATACACAGAAATCTAATAAATATTCATCAAAATTATTATTTATAAGAATTGATTACTTCTTAGTAATGAAATTATCTCTTGAATACATAATACGATGAATAAAATGTTTTTATATGTAATATTTATCAAAATTATTTGACTCATTCTCTCTTTATATATATATAATATAAATATAATATATTGTGATAAATAATAATCCTAGACATAAGGTAAACAACATATTTCTATATAAGCATGTATTATATAATATATATAATATTATATTTCAAGCGATGGCTGTATATAATGGCATTCAGAGAGAAAAAAAATTGTTTATTAAATAATGGGAATTGAAATTTAATGACAAATCAAATCAAAATACAATTTCATCGCTAATTTTTTTTGGCAACGATTTCATGTGTACAGTATATGCGGGGGCTGTTGTTTAGGATATACAACACGTATTAATAAATTTTCACTTTAGATCTTTATATCTCAACTAAATATAACTCAAATATGACTTCCAATATTATACTGTATATTAAATGTCTTAATAACAGAATTTGTTGCGTAAGTCTAGATCTGGACTCCCAATTGCTTTTAGGTATAGATTTATATATATACTGTATATTACTGTATACTGTATATACATGTATATAATATTTTGTTGAGCTAATACATAAAATTGAGCTCAACATCCCAGTGACGTATCCCGTAGTTTCTACATGTCTTTCACTCCACTCCCGTTCCCCATCGACATGATACGAGTGCCATATATACTGTACTCCCGGTGCACTCTAGCAGTGATTGTAGTATTTGTATCGCAAATATATGGTACGCGGAGCTGCCAATGGTCTATGTCTATGATATGGTGTATGGATATGGACTGGCGTTTTAGAGGGGCCATGGATGCGTGGGCTCACCATTTCGTCTCACAAATCAAAATAACAAAATAAAAAACATTTTATACGAATTAAATCTTTTTTTATTATATAACGTATAGCATAGCATGAAAGGCATACACACAGAATATACCGGTGCTCCTCATGTGAATGCCATTTATCAAAATGAATGCATTATATTATTATAATGTTATGTGTATTCCTCGGCTATATATCTCTCTCCCATTCATAGGCTATAATAGCTTAGATTTTTTTTGTTTGGCTTTATTTCTATAGGAATTAAAAAATAATATAATAATAAACTCTCTTATCGTATACGTAAATATATTGTGTGTGTATAAGTATATATGAAAAACGGGTGGATTTAATTAAAGGGTGTCATAAAATATCTTTTGACTGCAGCACTGTTTATGCATTATATCGCAAACACAAAAAACATCACATTTTTTGTATATATCCTAGAGTAGTATTGCTAGTATATTAGTTATATAATCCAGTAATATTTCCAGTATTTCTCCCCCGATTATACTGGTATTAAGTGAATACGCCACGCATACCAGTGCTCTAATTGAATGTGTAATGCATTCAATTATATTCACAATAATTGTAATTTTATTTTATTATATTCTCATTCTCTCTCTCTCTCTCTCTCTCTCCTCTTGTTTTGAAAATTATTTTTCTCTCTCGTATTCACTGCCAATAATACCAATAAATATCTATCACTTCACATCCAATTGTATGGTATTATAGCCTTATTTGAGTTTTCAGTCACCACTCGTCTACTACTCCATGCCCTCCACCACCGGCTAACAGTCCATCGCTACCTAACTCTCCCCCTCCCCCTCTCCCCTAACTTTGTTACCGGAGCTTACACATGCTTTTTCTCTCGGAGGGGGAAAGGGATGATGTGTTTTTGTGTGCGAATCCCAAAAAACACTTAAAATTTAAACGAATATCCAATAAAAGGCTATTATTAGGCAAATAAGTTATAACCCGTTTATGAGGGTATTTTAGCCGCTTATGAGAGAGATTTAAGGGTTTTGTTTAATTAAATATTTTAATGAGAAAACCTGAGACACAGAGGTTTAGTGTCTAATATCGGCTCATATTCTATGTTATTGTTATTGAGGGCAGCGTTTGACTGCCGCCCTCCGCCGCTCACTCGACCCGTCCCTCCAATTAAGTGTCACACAAATATGTAAACCATATTATGGGCAGTAAAGTGCCCGTACCGTCTATATTGCCATCTGTTTGGCTCTCTCTCTCTCTCTCTCTCTCTCTCTCTCATTCCATAACTCCGAGAGAGACATAACAAAAACTGTTCACTGCTTTCCAGTGACTAAACAATACTAACTATTTATTTGTGAGAACCCTTGAGTGTATGTAATATAAAAGTGTTAGAGATATAGATAGCAGTCGAGAGAGAGAGAGAGAGAGAGAGAGAGAGAGAGAGCACAGACAATATCAGCCTTGTTTAGTGGAGTAGAGATGCGTTTTCATGTGTAATACATATAAATTTTATCACTTGACCGGCACAGGGACTCAATATACTGTATATACACATAGAATATTATGTACAGTGTATTATTGTAAGCGTACGTACGGTGTGGTAGAGATATATCAGTGGCCGACCATATCTACTAGTGATCTAATTTCAGTCATCGCACGCATTGCCACTCATATAATGTATTTTGATTTTATTTTATTGAATAAGTATTATATTCGGAGACAAAAGAAAAATTGTTTGTTTCGCTGGCTGTGGAGAGAGAGAGAGAGAGAGAGAGAGAGAGAGAGAGAATAAAATAAAATGGAAATACATTTTAACAGAAAATTCTCTGTAATAAAGAAAAATGTGAACGAATTGTATGAATAAGAAAAAGCCAATGAAATATATTTTTATGTATGAATAGTATATTACGGGTATATCCGAAAGCCATTGATATTCTGGATCCGTGTATTTAATTTATACTTTTCGATATATTATATACATGTTATATATATACTGTATACAGTATATTTAGTTATATATTTTCTGTATATCTTATACTATACTTAAACTACTTTTTTTGTTTTTATATTTAGTCGCCGTTTCATAAAAATTTATTTCTTGTTTAGCGAATCGAAATCATTATCATTACATCAAATGCATCGACAAAATGGATGAATGAATGAAATTATAATTTTTATTATTATTGCCAGTTCTCTCTCTCTCTCTCTCTCTCTCTCATCTGATTATCACTAATGTATGTCTGCATGTCGTGAAAAACAACACAAAAATATAATTAGAAAGTAGTAATTCGTATGATTGCCTATTTCTCTGTACCTACTTTACCTCCCTGTCCCTCACTATTATGTCGATTCCCAATTGGTATTCCCCCGTACCCATTTGGCTTTCCACTGTAAAAACTACTGTTCCACTCAAATATAATACAAGCCCCCTCTCAATAAGAAATATAAATGTTATAACTCGTAAACATTTCATTTATGAGTCTATGACTGAGAGACTCGTATATACGAGAGAGACCTCCCAGTGATCTCTCTCTCTCTCTCTCTCTCTCTCTCTCTCTCTCTCTCTCTTCTTAGCATTTCTCGGATACAATGGTTTGCAGTGTTTGGCGCTGAGGTATACCGACACCAGTAGCCAGAAATACAGGGACCCCGAGAGAGAGAGAGAGAGAGAGAGAGAGAGAGAGAGAGAGAGATTTCGGGACAATATTGAAGACTTTTACTCCATTTCACTGGTCGTTGGCATCACTTTTTCCGGTCAATCATTTTTTTGTTGCAAAAAATATTTTCGGTCGCAAACAATACCTTTAACTGTGATTATGTGTACGACATATACACACACACGACATACACAACCTTCCCGTCCCCTCCGTCTATGTCACCCGCTCTCCCCATCCACTTCTCCTCCCAATTGATGGTCTCTATTGATAGCTGTGTTGAGTCACAGACAGACACAACACCAACCCATACATACTGTCCCCATAATCCCTGTGCCGAGAAATTGCACGACACAGGGCTAACTGAATAACTTTACTATTTTGTCGATTATTCAATAATTGTATTTCCATTTTATTCATTATATAACTGTATTGTAGAAACCGTTCACTCGTTTTCCATTTGCTTTATTTTTAAGCAATTTTTTCTGTTATTTTGTATTTGTTTTATATTTTATAATAAAATTTTATTACAAATTTATTTTCATTTTTTTTTGTTGGGAGACTAAAAGGAAGTCACGATGCGATCTATTGGTGGTATTCCTATGTTTAGGTCTCTCTCTCTCTCTCTCTCTCTCTCTCTCTCTATCCTATTATCCAATATAGAGACACAAAGAATTTTGGAGAAAAAAATATAACGAAAATAAGTTATTTTCTATCAAAACAATTGTCTTTTTAACAAAATACTAAAACAACTCTTTTGAAGAGAAATGTTTTTTTCTGTTGAACTTTTATATAATTTTTATTTTTGTTTCTCTGTCTGGAGAGAGAAATCTAAAGTTATTTGCTTTCGATATATATTAGAGACTCGAGAATAAAGTGGCGGAAACTCGACGCTAATGCCCATACATCCAGACAAATAAAAATCAACACAAAATAGGAGTTTATATTTTATTGTTTTATTATTATATTATATAACTTATATTATATTATATGAAACTCTTAACTGATTCTCATTTAAATTAATAGCCCGTCTTATCAGTCACTTTAGACCCGGCGTTTAATTTCGTGTTATTCACAGTAATTATATTTATTTTCACTGAAAAACTCATTTAAAAAAGTGTACACATTTTTAGCTAGCAATTAATTTTGCAGTGTGTGTGTGTGTATGTTTGGCTTAACGTGTAATTCCTAATATAAACACCACGTCTCATGTATACCAAGTGCATGAATGACATAAACATTAATGTATTTAATATTCATAAATGCATAATAAATATACACTGAATAATGTTACTTAATATAAGGAATTTGTGTTTTTAATGACTAGTCGATAGCGAAATAAAAATCTTATGACTTATTATTAATATTCTCTATATTTGTATTTAATGCGAAAACCATATCGACTGGTGGTGTGTCATATATCGAGGACATGGATGTCAGGGGAGCGTTAGGGGCAGTTAATGAGCTGAGATGTTTTTGTGGTGGCATTTTATTCTCGGCAAATGACCTTCATCATTTTGAGCTGATGGCTATACTAGTCTACCAAACGTTTAAATAACTACACGTGCGATACGCCACTGGCCCCGATATATATATGGCACCGATTGGTTTAAGGAATGGCATGTTTAGATACTACTCGTATATATATGGTGTGTATATATGGTATATATTCTGTATAAAAGTCTCGCAGTATATTAGAGACACAAAATTGGAGAGACATTAAACGAATGGACATTATTTTGGTGCTTAAGTGCGTTAATGGATTGAAAAACGCATGAAATACTACTGTTTCCGATACACATATATAACCATTTTTGTCTAATAAAATAGATTTTGATTCATTATTATTGTTTACCCTGTTGTTGTGTGCGGATCCCGTTATATAATGAATAAATCCAATAAACAATTTTTATGCACTTGTTTATTATACGAGAATTTATTTTTGTATATTTAAATAATCCAGAATATTCTGTAAAGGATATTGACTTGGCTATATAGAGTGTAAACTACTGTGTTTATAATGTATTAGGTAATTTTATGCTATCAAATATATTTGTGTTACTTTTATTTTCTTATTTATACATTCATTTTGTTGATTACAGAGAAAATTGCATTTTAAATGAATATTTTATTTTTATATTTATTTAATATATTATATTATTATGTTTAATATTTCAGTCGACAAAACGCTCGACTGATTCTCATATCAATCGTTTCACTACTGAATTGCTTTTGAATATGACTTGTGTTTTGCATACAAATTAAATACACTTTTCGTATGAATGCGTATATATTTTGATGCCAATATAATCATCAGTGAAAATATATTTTATGTAAATGTATATAATATTAACTTTTAGTTCATGTATGGCAGCCATGGGTTAGTTGTAATTATTTATTAGTTTTATTCGTTTAAAACAACAAATATAAAGCTATATTGCTCTCTCTCTCTCTCTCTCTCTCTCTCTCTCTCTCTCCGCTGTATTTAATTTTCTAAATATAATAAAATAAAATAAACGCTTTTTTATCTGTTACTGAATCGCAGCTGTATTTGTGTTTAAATATTGAGAGTAAAAATCAGCTCAAAGTTTAATATTGTGTTAAATTCTCTGTTGTCTGCAAACAATGCTATCTCTTGTCTATACGCACAATAGGAATACGAGTATAGGAATAGACAGTCGAGAAAAAATTCAGTCAAGTAATGAAAAGTGTGTATAAAATTCACTTAACTTTTTAAAAATCGCTATACATTTATAATGCAATAAAAAGTCACTCTCCATTTTACGGTCTCTCTCTCTCTCTCTCTCTCTCTCAAACATTTAATTTTATTTTATTGTGAAAAAAAATTTATTTTTTTAACAAAAAATATTCCCCACTATTTTTCTGTGAACTATTTTGCAGTCGATTTCTATACGACTTTTCAAAATTGATAAAAACTGAGATGAGATGAGAGAGTGAAAAGGGAGAGAGAGAGAGAGAGAGAGAGAGACCACTGACTCAACCCAACAGGCATTGCATACACACATACGAGAGGGGAAAGGGAGACAAGAATATTGTGAACAGAAATTTGAACACAAAAAGAATGTAAGCTTTAGATTAAAGTGAAGTTTTTCTGCACTTTTTTTATCTCTTATATATATTTTTCGGCGAAAAATATCTCCTTTTGTTGTAAATGTATAGCAAAAACATAAAAAACAAATAATTTAAAATCAAATGTCTGTCCCCATTAGTGCCCCCACTCGACACACACACCCGCATACACACATCCCATCCCTTTTTCACTATTGTATAATATATTTGTCTCTTTAGACGTATTGAGAGACAATTTATTTTTCATTCACAAAGTATAAATCAAAACAAACTTTTTTGTTAAGTAAGTTATTCGGTGTGTAGCGAAAAAAAACTTTACTATCTTTTTTTGTTATTAATTTTATAAAAGTTTTTATAATATAAATGTATTTTGCAAATAATAATAACAATAAAAAACGAGTCTTTTATATTAAAATGCAAATATAAATATACAAATTTTGGAGACTATTTTTTAATCCGTTTATTGAACGAG